>CAUYQV010031585.1:0-40931 GCA_963574575.1 Galagoides demidoff | reverse complement strand
GCCATAGCTCACAGCAACCTCAAACTCTTGGGCTCAAGAAATCCTCCAGCCTCAGCCTCCCAAGTAACTGGGACTATGGACACCTGCCACAATGCTCTACTAGTTTTCTATTTTTAGTAGAGACCAGGTCTCACTCTTGGTTAGGCTGGTCTGAACTGCTGAGCTCAAGCAATTCATCTGCTTTGGTCTCCCAGAGTGTTAGGATTGCAGGCATGAGCCACCAGGCCCGCCTTAAAATGGCATTTTTAACACTAAATACAATGACACTTTGAATACCCTTAAATCTTTAACCTTACCAAGAGTTGTTCTTTAAGTCCTGCTCCAACCTGGAGGTAAGTTTGAAATATCTATGCTTATCTTTGAGAAGAATAAATACTGTAATTTAATGTCTCATAGAAGGCTGTTGAAGCCTGTTGTAAATTTTTGCACGAGTATTTCAAAACTGTTACACTTTATTGTTACAAAAGAACATAGGTACCGGGGGAAGGCGTTCTATAGAAATTTCCATTGTAGTCAATACTGTTGAGATGCACCCTATAATATGAAAATCTGTGTTAGTGGGGTATCTGACTTGCGCGCTCTAAATGACACATTCTTGCTATAGCCACTATCTTCTCAAGGGTTCAGGATCTTAAGGCGGTGCTCCTGTGGTCGGAAATGTGATATTAAGACTTCTCAACCCTACAGAAAAAGTTCAGCTCTGCCAGGAGGAAAGAAGTGTTAATTGACAAAGATTAAGACAACCTAGAAGTCATGAAGGAAGAAATTGGGGCTCAGGTGGGGGCGATTTGGAGCTGGCTGGAGAGGCCAGGTGCCGACTCTGTTGGGATCACCTGAGGATCTCTGGTTTCCCAGCCCCGTTTTTTTTTCTGGCTCTTTCTTTAACTGGCCACGGGATGATCTTTGCAGACGTTTGCTCTTTGGGGTTGCCAGGGAACCTTGACTGATCCCAGCCCTTTGCGCGGGAACGCATGGTGCACTATAGTCCCCTCCGGAGTCAAGAGACCCAACCTTGACCGCCCCAGGCTGTAAGGGTCCGGATAGCTGCTGGTGGTGGAGCCCTCGGATCTGAGCTCGCCCGCCGGAGAGAGGCACCTCCCGGGCGCCAGGCCTGGCTTTCGCGGCTTTGAAAACTTTCCAGCGCCTGTGCCACGGCGACGCGCAGCGGCTGGGTCGGAGCCCACGCGGCCAGCGCCTCAGCGAGCAACTTTTCGGCGCATCGGCGGCTTGTCACTCTCGCTCTCCGACGCACCTCCCCTTGGCTCGCGCGCTCGGGGCAGGCTCCATCCCTTCCTCCCTCCCTCCGGGGCGAGGACCTTCCCGGGCACCAGTGGCTCCCGATCCCGCCGCGCCCGCTCCGCTCCGCCCGTCCCGGCTGCCCAGCGGACGAGGGCGCCCCTCTCCGCGGCCCCAGCCGCGCGCCCGCGCCGCCGCCTCCCGGCCCCCCGCGCCGCGCGCTCCGCCACATGGCCCGGGCCCGTCCCGCTCGCTGAGAGCCGGGCGGCTCGGCGCTGATCCCGGGGCGCTGCGGGGCGCTGTGCCCAGCGGCCTGGCCCAGGCCCCCGGCGGCCCCCGGAGCCCAGCGGGGCGGGGGGGCGGGGGCGCGGAGGAGGAGGAGGAGGAGGAGACCCGCCGCCAGGGGCTGGCCGCGCGCTTACAGCCGACTTTTCGCCAATGGTCCAAAGCGACATGTCCAAGTCGCCTCCCACAGCGGTGGCGGCGGCGGTGGCGCAGGAGATCCAGATGGAGCTGCTGGAGAACGCGGCTCCCGCGGGGGCGCTCGGAGCCGCCGCACAGGTAGCGAGGGCGCCGCGCCTTCCCCTTCCTTTGTGAGCCGCGGCCGCCGACCTCCGCCTCTCCCCGCGCCGCGGCTCCCGCTTCGGGATCGCCGGCCTCGCACCTCCCTCCTGTCTGGCTCTCCTCCGCCGCCTCCTCCCCTCGCCGCTTGCCACCCTCTTCTCTCCTGGTGCCGGGGACCCTGCCCCTTTGCTCCTCGTCCTGGCTCTTCTCCGGCTTCCATTTTTCTCTGCTTTCGAAAAGCAAGCGGGGCAGGGCGGGGGAGACCTGCCGGGCTCCCGAGGCTTCCCCCGGGCTGCCCCGGCCAGCCGTCCTCGCCCCTTCCCGGGAGAGGCACATGGAGAGACATGAACCAGGCGAGTGGACTGGACCTGCTCAAGATCGTGAGTTCGGGTGGGCGGGAGGGCACTCGGCTTCCCGCAGCGCTTTCTCCCGCGCCGACCCCTCTGGCCGAGCTCGGGGCCGGGTGGGCGCGGGGGTGTGGACAACACGACAGAAGTGGCCGCGGGGGGTCCTGCCCGGACTCCCCACGGCTGCCCCGCCACCCTCTGCACCTGGGGCGTTACGCCGGCCGCCTTCACAGCTTTCCCATCCTGTAGCCTCCGGCACTTGCCAAGGTTTGCCTGGACCCCTTAAAAGGAGAGCGAGTAGGAGATAAGAAAGTTTTTATTTTTCCATTTCCCCTGAAACGTTAGCCATTTCAGTGAGCTTCGGGATCCCCTTTCTCTCCGATGAGTATCCGCGCTTGCTGGAAAAATTCAGCTTTGCTGCGGGTTGTGAAATCGGAGATGTCAGTTGTAGGCGTTGGGCAACGATAAGGTGGCTTTTACGTAAGGCTTTGGCAGGTACAGTGTGGATTACAAGCACCTCCGGGTCTCGGCGGTAAGGAGTCGCTCAACTTTTATCCTGGCAGGGAAATGACTTTGGGCTCCTAGCCAGGGATGTGAGAAGAGGTCGGGTTAGGTTTTGGAGAAACGTTTCTTCTTTGTTTAATGATGCCAGATTGTTGATTTCACGTTTGCCAGGTCATAAATCGTGGTAAGATATATGTGTGTGTGTGTATACACACATACACACGTGTCTATGCATACGTGTTAAAGGACTACCATACAGGGACGGAGCCCAGAGCGGCGAGCCCTTGAAGGCTGCAATGTTCTGTGGCTGTCGTCTTCCTAAGATGAAAACGGAGTACTCTGGATATTTTGATACCTTGTAACTACGGCACTTCCAGTGGCGTAATAGTCCAGATGTACTGAACTTTCTTTGAGACTTGAAAGTCAATGTGTTAATTTAAAACACTGGTAATTCACTTTGGTTCAAGTTGGAGGAAGAAGGCAGAAACGAAGGACTCGTGTCCTGTGAAGTCTATTCCCGTCGTGGCTCCTAAGTAGCCAGATTTCTTTAGAGTGGGGACCTGTAACTAACCAGCCTCTTCCCTGTCTAGCCTCTGCCAGAGAATCTGAATTCTGAGACAGTTGGCTTTTGTTCCAGATTCCTGATTTCATCTAGACACTTGCCAGGTTCGATGGTAGTGAAAAATAAATTCAGAGATCTCAGTGATTCAAGGATGAAGGTCTTGAATAGGGCAGAGGACTTTTAGATCTTCTCTTGACTTTGATCTTTCTTGAGGGATTTTTTTTTTTTAGAAAAGTTTTTATTCTTATGATAAAAATAGAGTTCCTGAATTCCTGGAGATCAAAGCTAGAGCTGACATAAAACATGACTGGGTTCAGATAGGAGTTACTAATTTAACTTTGTAACTTATGTAATCAAACGGAATTCAACAAACGGTGATTGTGCAGTTGCCAGGGGGAATGATTCTGATGTGAAAAGACAGTTTCTGCCTTCAAAGAAGTTACATTTCTTTTCTTTTTTTTTTTTTTTTTTTTTGAGACGGAGCCTCAAGCTATCCCCCTGGGTAGAGTGCAATGGCATCACAGCACATAGCAACCTCCAACTCCTGGGCTGAAGCGAGTCTCCTGCCTCAGCCTCCCAAGTAGCTGGGACCACAGGCGCCCGCCACAACGCCCGGCCATTTTTTTTGGTTGCAGCCATCATTGTTGTTTGGCGGGCCCGGGCTGGGGATTCGAACCCGCCACCTTAGGTGTATGTGGCTGGCGCCTTAGCCAATTGAGCCACAGGCGCTGAGCCAGAACTTACATTCAGTAGGGGCAAATGTAACAAATGTATAGCCATTGGGTGGCCTGGGGCTGTAAGAGACAATTGTACTGCTTCCTAGATGGCCTCAAACAGCTATAGGTCATGAAGATTCTATTCACAGGAATCTGGAAGGACTTCATCATCCAGGAGGTAGCATTTGAGAGGAGAGTTGAAGGATGGTTCGGATTACAACAGAAATTGAGAGTTAGTGGTGGGAAGTCAGGTATGAAGCAGAGTCACAGGAATTAGAAGTCTCTTCCTGAGAACAGTAGGACCTTTGTAAGTTGAGCACTCAAGGGACATCTGGAGGTGGCCAAGAGGAGGAACTAGGCCTCTCGTGCGAGAGGTACAGGTGGTGCATGTTTGGTCTAGGAAATTAGATCAACTTAAGGAGGTGGTCGGTGTAGGGAGGTGGTCAACTATGGAGGTTGTGCTGGCTTCATAATCTTTAGTTTGAAAAGAATGGGGAAAGGGTACGGTTTGGCACAATTAGGCATAAGAGTGGCAAGGCAGTTTGAGGCCACATCTTGGCAACTCTGGAACCCTTAGTATATAGAGCAATAGAGAATTGTGAGCAGGGCTTAGAAGTGAAGCCATGTGATGGCTTGTTGAGAAGACCCACCTGGGAATGTTCTCGACAACAGTTGGGAATCTCAGGAGTCCCGAGGTAGAGCTGCTAGGAGGGCAAGAGGAAAAGGGATGGAAAGATAATGGATCTGACAGGTCTGTGCAACAGACATTTCAAAGATCAATTGACAGAAATTAATGAGTGATTGCATAGACTCAGGGAGAGAGGAGAAGGAGCAGGATGAATTTGCTAGGCCGGTAAGAGGTACAAATGTCCAACAGCATCGATATTTATCTCTGCCTTTCAAAAATAAAAGCAGTTTTACTTGAATTGTTTTCCTATCACATCCATTATTTGAGGGAAATATTGCCTTGTTTGTTTTATATCTAATAAATCGTGGCATCACGGGGCTCTGTGAAGCTTGACAAAGGCATCTCTCCATCTCTCTGGGAAGCAAAGCTGCTGAGAAAGGAGGGTGCCTCAGGAGCTTCCCCCCAGGAACCCCCCTTTTTGTATCTATTAAGAATTGCTAGGTAATTCTACCTAGAAATGGGATTTCTAGTTGCAAATGGAACTACTAGGTGATCACGGGTTTGAAGAATCATTCTATTGCACCTCCATAGAATTGTACGATTCCACAGATTGTCGGAAGGAAACCAGTTTGCCTTTTTGTTGGGTGGTTTTTGACCAAAATGATCCTGGAAGGAGAAAGCATGCACCTAGTTGCCAGTCCCTCTTTCCCCGACCACACAATCCTAAACAAAATGGATGTTTCCTACATGAGAGGGGAAAGACAGTCTAACTGCAATATTCTTGAAAGTTCTGATTTAAGAACATGGCATTGCTTTGCAGGTAAACTGTTGAACAGTTTCAGTGTGAATTTGGACACAGTCAGGCTCCGGTGTCAAGGTGCTCACGTAGGACCCTCTCCCCAGGCTCCAGAAGAACAGTGTGTGGCTTTTGAGCATCTGAAATGTGGCTCATCTGAACTAAGATGAGCTCTAAATGTGAAATGCAGACCAGGTTTCAAAGACTCAGTGTGAAATGAGGACTATGGGACATCTTCATGAGTAAATTTTACGTGGATTACCATGGAAATGAGAATATTTGGGATCTATCATGTTAACGCAAATGCGTTGTTACAATTCATTTCACCTGCTGCTGTTTACCTTTTTAGCGTGGGCAGTAGAAAATTTCAGTGGTAACTGTGACTCCTATCACCGTGAGCAGCATTACTATAAAGTATAGAAATAGTAACGCTCTGGGGAGTTGCGTGGCTTCTGTATGAAGGCTGGGAAGCAGGTGGCAAGGACTGAGAACAGGATGGGACCAGAAGAGGAAAGGCAGGAGAAACCAGAGCAGAGTCTCAGCAGAGTAGGCCTCAAAGAGATTGTAACTGGCACCTCCAGTCACACCTGGAAGTGAACAGACAATAACCAGAGGGCCTGTTTGTTTTGCTCCTAGCAACAGATCCCAGCTGGTTCCACCCCAGCTGAGTTTGCCAGATGCTTTTCAAGCATGTTGTCGTCATGCAGCCCCGTCAGGGCACCATCCTGAATGGTTGGAGCAAGGAGTTTTATCGAAAGGGAGCAACAGCTGTTCCCTGGCAGCCCTTGAACCGAGTCAGCACTGTTTTCCTAAAGCATTCTTAGGTCTGTGGTACGAGTCGGTCTTCGGCAGACTCCAGGGTTAGGACCTTTATCTTATTGGCCCTGTGCTTTCTGTTTTGCTAGAACCTTCACTCCCGACCACCATCGCTTTCGACCTGAATGGTGTTTTTGTTCTGGTGTTGCATGGGAGAAATTTACAAATGTGCCAATCAGAAATTCTGAGCGCTTTAGAATTTGAAATACAGGATCTGCGTGATCTTAGGTTTAGTTTTTCAGGTCGTCTTGCTGTTTTTGTCTTTCCTGTTCTGTAAAGATGAGTTTACCTGTTGGCTGTGCTTAATTCCTTTGGATTACACAGGGCAGTAGCCTGGGCCCTTTCAAGAGCAGCTCAGCGAAATATATTAACCCTATAGGAGCTGGTGGCATTCTTCAATTTTGTGACTGTAGTGTGGAACCTGCCTACACCCTACAAATGGTGGATGTCAAACACCGTGTATTACTTTCATCTCTAGAGAGAGAAAATTTAGCTATGACAGCCCTTATGTTAACTGGGACTGTCTTGGAGATTTTTCTGAGCCTGGCAGGAGACAGCATGGGTTGCCCTGGTGGTCTCTAGCCCTCCCTCCATGGGTACCTCCTTGCTGGGCAGATCCCTGCTTCCTGGCCTCATCCCTTCTCCCTATTCCACCTGCCCATCCCTCTCCCTCCAAAACAAGAGCACCTCTATTTCTGCAGCCTCCTCCTTACTCCTTTCTGCTTTCATGCTAACTGATCCATAGAGTTAGCATTTCTCCCCTTTCCCAAGAAGGTAATCTCAGCTACTTCTCACCTAGCCAAGGATCTGACATCCTTATTCACACTAAGCTACTGTGAAATGAGATTTAATGTCCAAATTTTCTCTGGATAGTTTTGGATTTGTTGGCTTTGGGCCCTAAAATGAAGGAGGTCTCAAATCCAAAGGGATGAACATTAACGGACGCAAATTGGGAGGGACGGAAACTAATTTCAGGCTTTAGCATTATGCTCAAGGCATAATTCGTAGGTGTAGGAGGGAGAACTGTCACCATGACCCTCAAAGCACAGAAGCCAGGTCTTTCTTAAGGTTGTCACCAGGGGCTGCCAAGACAACTTCGGGTGCCCTGCTGAGATCTCCAGTTAACTGACAACTTCTGTAATTAACAACATGGAAATCAGATTTTAATAACCTGTACAAACGTGACCTCTTATTTGCTGATTTTAGGACTAGAGTCCAGTTTAAAAAGCTATTTGATGTCAAGGAAGACAGTCGTTGACACTGAGCTGATAGTAACATCAGCATGAATTTTGCATATTATTTGAATAAGTCATAAATATATTTGTAGACATTTCTTAAATCTTTTTTATTTTCTGGTTTCTGAAATCTTGGCTTCCTTGGTGTTTTGGGACAACTAAAGGAATTTACATATGTGTGAGGCTTTTTTTTTTTTTTTTTTGCCTTTTTACTATGGTGACATAATTTGTTTTCATTAAGCTCCATATAGCTAATAGGCAAAGTGTGGAAATTAGTGACTTTTTGGACTTTTCTAAAAAGTAGTCATAGTAGATTGTCCCTTGTGTGTGTCGGGGTCAATCTATGGGTAACAACTTGCATTCTAGCCAAACTCTTTGTTTTTTGGTTTTTTTTTTCTTCCTATAACCTGGGTTGCCTAATGGTTGACTGTTTCAGATATTGGTCATTCACATATTTTAATGTTTCTAGAAAATATTTAGAAAAAATGTTCAATAAAAGTTGCTCTATTTAGCAAATTAACCAAGAAAATTATGCTTTTTTCTTTTTTTTTTTGATGCTTTTTTTTTTTCCAGATTGGGGCAACTAAATATTTGAACACTTAATCTTACCTTTCTTTTTTCTACATGGAAGAGGTTTGACCTTCATTTTTTTTTTTTATTAATTCCTTCAACTAAGATAGTTTCATGGATTTAAAGTAACTGAAAAACAAAACATTTTAGCAAGTGGGACTTAATTTTAGATAGAAAGGAAACTTCATTTTGTAGTGGCAGTATAAATTGTCACTAACACTTTTTTGAAGTAAGATAAAAATGGGCTATTAACTTCCATTATTTTCCTTGATCCTGGCTATTGTTTTTTAAAAACTAGTTATGGCATGGTCACTCCATAGTTTTTTCTCTTAAAAGACTTTTGAAGTTACTGGTGAAATTCATAAAATAGTAGAACAGAGATATAATTAAGTATGTCTATTTTGGTTTTTTAATCTACATGATGGCCTAGGGATTTGCTATTAACACTATTAAGGTATGGATAATACTTTAAATATATCATCCCTCATACATTTACGTGACTGAAAGACAATGCATTTTCCTCAATTATGACCCATTTGCATGCAATTCAAGGTATAACATTATTTTCTAAAGTTAAGACAGTTATCTTTAAACTGTCTTCATACAGTTGAAAACCAGTAATTTTATCATATATACATTGCATGGGTAGCAAAGTACACCTATAATAATGTTTATGAACAGAATTTTCAGGGACTTAGAACAATTAATGTGAATTTCTAAATGTGTGTCTTCTTGCAGAGAGTAACAGCCTCGGCTAGGACTAAATGTCCTCCCCATCGTGTGGCTCTTACAGGATCTGGTGTGCCATTGTAAGCAACCAGGAAAAAGCTTACACATCCAGGCAGCTGCATCGTAAAACGTTTACCATTAAAGAGCTGAAATAAAATGATGATAGAATTGCAAAGATACTCTTTTCCACCCACTTGTAGATGGTACTAGAAGGAAACGTCGGATAAGATTATATTTTATCTTTGTTCTCAGAAGTTATTTATACTCCTTGCAAAGATAAACGATGTATCTAACAGACATTGCCTCTACCTCCCCAAAGAAACACATTAGGCCTTAAACGTACTCTCAAGCTAGTAAGTATTTTTCCATATGGAGTAATAGAATTTTTTTTTTAAACTTGAAGATTTTTGTCTTTTTTAATTTTAGTCCTCTTTGGCCTTGGAAGTCACATCTGTCCAAACCTTTACATAATAATTGGAAGAGGAAGAACATAGTTAAAAGAATGTTACTTTTCAACAGTTTACGGAACAATGTTTACATAAGTAAGAAGGATAAGCTGTTAAGTGAGGAAAACCTTGTATGTTACATTGTGAAAGGCCAGTCCAGCTTTTTTTTTCCTTTTATGAAGTTGAGAGTTAATTAACTGCCATGGAAACACATTTGTATTATATAAATCCGTTAGCTACATTGACAAGAACAAACACATTTAAGCAAATTCTTTGCTTTAAGATTGTACCACCCTCTCACTGGTTGCAAATTCATCTCAATTACTCATAACGCAAATGTTTATAATAGAGTTTCGCTCACCTCAGTGCCACGTATATCATGGTTTATAAGATATTTTTATTTTAATGAAAACCACAGGAATATGGAACGCATCCTCAAGTAGCATTTTCAAAACATGAACTTGGTGATCTATAAATAGTAGATTTTGTAAATTCTGATAATCTGATGGATTCTCTGTGAGCCTAATAAATCTTATTATATCCTTTAGTGCAATTTGTTCCCACATGTTCTGATTCTCATGTCAGTATCATTTTTAAAAAATATTATTTTGGGCTTGGTACCTGTAGCTCGGTGGTTAGGGCACGGGCCACATACACCGGGGCTGGCAGGTTCAAACCCTGCTAGGGTCTGCTAAACAGCAGTGAAACTACAACAAAAAAGCTGGGCATTTTGGCAGTCCCCTGTAGTCTGAGCTACTTGGGAGGTTGAGGCAAGAGAATCACTTAAGCCCAGGGGTTTGAGGTTGCTGTGAGCTATAATGCTACGGCACTCTACTGAGGATGGCATAGTGACACTCTGTCTCAAAAAATGAACTCTTATCATGTGCTAAATCTTATGCTAAATGGTACACATGTATTATTTTATTTCATACTTAATCCTATGAGTTGGTATTTCATTTAATCCTTAAAACAACCTTTTTTTTAACAATGAGAAGACTGATGCTTGAAAAGGCTAAGAAACTTGCCCAAGGTCGGCAACAGATTCGAACCTGTGTATTATGTTTAATGCTCAGTGTTGAGCTATTTTGCCCTTATATTTTGAAGTTTAATGTTTGCAATACTCATCTGTGCTTAGAATTAAACATAGATTGATCCATAGTTCTTAGAGCTCTGAATATAAACTACTGTAGCTATGATAGAAAAACCAAATTCATTTTTATAGACATTTGCACTTGGTCCAATCCTGTTATTGAAACAATTCATCTTGAACATCCTGATCTTAAACGCTTGTTTTTAAATGCTCTGTCTTTTTTTTTTGAGAGAGAGAGCCTCAAGCTGTCCCCCTGGTTAGAGTGCTGTGGCATCACAGCTCACAGCATCCTCCAACTCCTGGGCTCAAGCGAGTCTCCTGCCTCTGCCTCCCTAGTAGCTGGGACCACAGGCACCTGCCACAATGCCCGGCTATTTTTTGGTTGCAGCTGCCATTGTTGTTTGGCCGCCCGGGCTGGATTCAAACTCGCCACCTTAGATTATGTGGCTGGCATCTTAGCCACTTGAGCCACAGGCGCTGAGCCTAAATGCTCTGTCTTTAGAGGACTTTGCTTCTTTTTTTTTTTTTTTTTGACTTTGCTTCTTAATTGCTAACCTAGTCAATAGCATATGTTGTTTTAATGCCCTAGTCCTTTGTCTAGAAATCTCTCTTTCTATGGACTGGTTCCAGATACATTTTTGTGATTTTACCACTATGTATATTCTAATGATGCTCCAAAGGATGGCAACTTATTACTTGTTTGGGCCTTTGATATTTTCTACAATGGAGCTTAGATTTCTGTAAAAGGGTCTAATAATAATCTCACTTTTCTTGTTCTTTTTTTGTGGTCTTTTTTGCAGTCCTACGGAAAAGGAGCTCGAAGGAAAAACAGATTTAAAGGCTCTGATGGAAGCACTTCCTCCGACACTACCTCAAATAGTTTCGTCCGTCAGGTAAGGGAGCCACACAACTGATGGCTTTGTTAAAATGAATATGGTTTTTTTTCTTTTAAAGTGGATTTTCATCTTCATCCTTAAGCTTTTCTATTGTATTATTATGCTGACTTTTAATTGCAGTGAAAAATGGGTCGTTTAATATCATAACTAAAATACTTGGATTCTGAGTGAGACTAATAGTAAACACTCTTCCCTGGAAACTTGGGGAAAGGCAGGGGTCGAATTGATTTTGGAGAATTTCTGTGTCACAGAATGAGAAAGCTTAAGAAATTATTACAGGCTTTGGGGGGTTGTTTCCTGGTGGTTTTGGTCGGGTGGTGGAGCGTCTGTGTTCCCAGAGGTGAAGTTGAGTGAACTTGGTATTCTGTTAGCTGAGTTCTCTTCTTCCTGCTTTCTACTTTGGACTTGAATTGAAAGAGAGAAAATTGACCTTGGTCTTGTAATGGTCAGAGCTACTGAGGTTAAGTTGAACACGTGGTATCTTGGGGACATAATTTAAGCTGTCTCTGCCTTTGGAGCCACGGCCTTCAGTTAACAAGTGGCAAGTACCTGCCCAGAAGTTTTGAAACTGTCCCCTACCTAGTAATGTCAGTCTTTCTGACAAGTAAACATGTTTATTCGTGGTAGAAGGAAGGATTTCAGTTACCAGAGGAAGAATGTAGGCAGCTAGACTTCTGAGGGTTATAGCTGTCTATTGAAAATGAAGGGTTATGGTCGTATGTTGAGAATGAGGTCTTGGGCAGTGCCTGTGGCTCAGTGGGTTGGGTGCTGGCCCCATATACCAAGGGTGGCGAGTTCAAACCTAGCCCTGGCCAAACTGCAACAAAAAATAACTGAATATTATGGCAGGCTGAATGTTGTGGCAGGCGTCTGTAGTCCCAGCTACTTGGGAGGCTGAGGCAAGAGAATCACCTAAGCCCAGGAGTTGGAGGTTGCTGTGACAAAGTGAGACTCTGTCTCTAAAAAAAAAAAAAAAAAGAGAGAGAGAAAGAGGGAGAAAATGAGGTCTTACCAGGTGTGAGTGAAGATTTATCTTCTTCTTAACCCCTTTCAGTGGAGTGGAAGATGGTTGTGGTGGGGTAGTGCCAGAGAGCACCTACTTTCTTGGCGGAGGGATGGCGGGTGTCTGACTGATGCTGTCGTAGATAATCTCTCGTGAGTGACAGCCCATTTCCCAGAACGGGGTTCTCAACAGCTGCCCCCCTACATCATGGCCCTACGTTCCGCCTGCCTCAGTGGTGATTTCTATCTTGGCTGGTGGCTGCCTCCTGACACTGTCCTTATACAGACGGAGGGTGGCTCCTCCCTAGCCATCAGCGCCCCCTTGCAGGATTGGAGTATGCCAAGGATATGTCCCCGTAACTTTTAGGCAACTGGAAAAATGTGAGTCCTAGTCTATGCCAATTCAGAATTGTTGTGGTTGTAGAGAAAAGGAGAGTTGATGAGGAAGGGGCGGAACTGGTATATTTTTTAGTAAGAATGACTTAGAAAGAAAAGAGAAGCTGAAGCCAAGTGAGGCTGAGCCCTAGAGCAATGTTCTCCTGCTGTCAGCAGGAGCTGGGAAGGCTGTCAGAGGAGCCAGAGGTGTGTGTGTCGGCCTGATGTTATCAGGCAGGATGCAGGCATGGCGGGCTGAGGATGAACAGTGGGCCTTGGGACACAGTCACTTAGCTTAGGTGAGCCACTTAAAGGGAAGTTACCCAAGGCCTTATTCATTTGAAGCATGCATATTAACTCTGCCTCTGGGATAAGAAAATTGAACCTGGGGATCTACAATCCCCCGTTCTGAGTCTTCATATTGGGGCTAAACATAGCAGGACCTAAGTTAAAACAAAATAAAACAAAAACCCATGAACACACACACACATATACGCACAAGACAAGCTTCTCAGTGGGCATAGTAGCTGCAGCAAAGCAACCAATAATCCCGAGCAACTTGTTGAAATTGCACAAAAACAAAAACTAATTGGTTTCACGTGAGCAGCGCGTAGGGCCTGGAACAGAGCAGAGTGGAGCTCAGTGGCTTCTCTAAGCTCTGCAAAAACGTCATGGGAGGCACTTGTCAGACCCCATTTTCCAACTGTCTTTTTAGCTATAAATTCCTCTTTCATGGAATTTTAAGAACTCAATTCACAAAGTGAGGAGGGATTACCATACTGCACTTAAATTAACTGGAAGTTTTTTTTCCCCACACAATAGCTTTCTTTTCATATTGTGTGCTTGAAACCGCACAGTTATAAATGATAACGAAAGCTGTCAAAGTATTTAATTTAAATGTAGATGTACGTTGCCAAAAGATACCAGCACAGAAGGTGGCAAAAGGGGGGTACTGGTTACACCAGCAGGTCATCCGAATTCTGAGGGACTAGCTTGTGTCTATCATTGGAAGAAAAATCCCTGTCTTTGGCAAGAATTCTGAGTTAAAAATTATATCTTCCCTTTGGTAATTTAGACTCCGTTCTGTTACGATAGCATTTGTACCTTTGCTGTCATTAATAAGCAAACCAAATGAGCCAAAGGTATCATGAGGTAGCTACAGATCTGGTAGGGATGGTTTCCTGAGAGTGTGAAAATGCATGGCAGATAGTAACAAGAAGCATGTCAGACTATTAAATAACTTAAAAGAACTCCTTTTATATGTGTTCATTTTTTTTACTGTAAGTAGATGTTTTGTTAAGCAAATGACTTGTTTCAATGTGTATCAGTGGCTAGGAAACTTATATAAGCAGTAAAAAGGTATTTGTTAATAGAACTGGGCTTTATTTAAAAATATCTTGACACTTAGCTTCTAATACTGTTCTTCCATTAAAAATAATTTCTAGAGAATTTTGAAAACCTTATTTTGAGAAACAGCATATTGTAAGGACTTTTAAAACCGGGAAGCATTGGGTACACTTTTCAGTATTCTTCACAATCCTGAGGTTTAAAAGTTTCAGAGGTTGAAACTGAAGTAATTTTACATAGAGGAAAAGAATTAAGAACTTTTCTTTTCGTAACTGGGAGAATACCATGGAATTTTTCTTGAACTGAATTATGCTGCTTTCCCTCAAATTCCACTTTGGAAACCCTGACAGTGTGATTGTATTTGGAGATAAGGGCTCTGGGCAGGAGTTAAGGTTGCAGGGGGACAGACGGGTGGGACCCTAGTTCAACAGGACTAACATGCTCATGAGAGGACAGAGAGGCCCCAGGGATGTGCGAACAGTGAGGAAAGGTCATGTGTGAAGACAGTGAGAAGGTGGCCATCTCTAAGCCAAGAAGAGCGGCCTCCCCAGAGACCAACCCTTTGACACCTTGACCTTGGCCTTTCAACCTCAAGAATTGTGAGGAAATTAATTTCTGTTGTGATACCCTGTTGTGGTATTTCGTATGGCAGGTGGAGCAGACTAATAGAGATTTATATATGATTAGGCTTGAAACCAGGCCTTTAAACATAAAACCACCTTATTGATCCATGACATGCTTGGCAGAAGACTACACAAAACCTGTGTTCAGTGTAACTTTCCTTCAAAGTCAACACCCCCATGGAACCAACACCCAGATAAAGGAATAAGCATTCAGCATCCCAGATGTTCCCTTTCAAACCTTATCAATCAACATTCCCCTTTTTCTTGCTAAGGATAACCATATTCTTTCTTCTGGTACCATACATTTGTTTACCTGTTTTTGAAGTTCTATATCAAAGGAATCATTTCATGTCTGAATTCTCTCACCCACTCTTGTGATTGTTGTATTCATCTGTGTTCTATATTTTAGTAGATGGTTGATTTTCTTTGCTCTATGGAATTCCATTGTATGGCTGTAGCACAACTGATTCATGAGGTTCACTGTTGGTAGACATTGGGTTGTGCCCAGTTGGGGTTATTGAGAAGGTTGCTATACACATCCACGTACCTTTGGTACACACAAATATGTATTTTTTTTCAATAAACAGAATGGAATGCTGAGTTCTATGACACGCATATGTTCAACTAAAGAAAACACTGCGAAACATTTTTCCAAAGTGGTTGTACCAACTGACACTCCCACAAGCACTGTGCGATGGTTTCTGTTGTTAAATATCTCTGTCAACACTTGGTATTATCAAATTTTTCATTTTAGTCAATCTGATGACAGCTTATGTGATAGCTCATTGTAGTATTAATATCATTTTTCCTGACAACTAAGCCACAATTTACCTGTGGCTGGACCTAGGAAATATCAAGGGAGCATTATATTATACATAGGGTGCCAAAAATATACACATTTAAGCAAGAAAATTATACAGACAGTGCCAAAGATATACGCATTTAAGCAAGAAAAAAATGTATAAAAATTGTAATGCTCAACCAATACCAATAGCAAAACATGAATACAACTCATGTTGAACACTAGAAATGTGTCTTGAGCATTACAATGTTAATATGTTTTTTTTAAACTTAAAATGTGTATACATTTTTTTGGCACCATCTGTTCATAATCTGAAAATCTTATGCAAGTATTTTATCATTCACTGAGCTAAGTGTCTCATTAGTCCTGTTTATCGTCTAGAACCATTATATTAAAATTATAACTGTTTATTGAAATATATTCTGAAATATTGAAATACCAACAGGAAGAAAGACTATGAGAAGAAGAGGAAAAAGCATTTATCCATCATTTTATCTTTCCAGACTTTCGAGTTTATATTTGTAGTAATCATTTACCGTGTTCTAAGGAAGCTTAAGGAGAATCCTTAAAGTCTTAAGAAATATTTGTTTATAAATGTGTTTCTGGACTAGGCCCTGAAATAGGTCAGCATGCACCTTGAAATAAATTGTATGGTCAGAGATGAAGGTTCCATGTTGTCTATTTAACCAGTTCACCATTAGTTAACCAACTAACCAGTCTTCTGGCCCTTAATGTCATCAACCTTTTTGAAGCCAGGGGCATTTCAAAGATGGGGGCTGGGTGGAACGGTATCCCCCATGAAGTTAATTCCCCCCGCCCCACAGAAGATGAGCTCCAAGTTAGAACTGGAGGTCTAGGCTGAGTTTGGAACAGGTTGACATCTGTTCACAGAGGGGTCAGTGCTGCATCTGGCAGACATGAGTGGGGTTTCCCAGAGGCTGTGGAAATGAGGCTGCTTTTGGTTCTTCTCTGTGTGAACGTGTTGTAAAGTGACGGACTAGCTTACCTCACACAGGACATCAAAAACTCCAAACATGGAACTTGCTCTTCCTTAAAGCATCGATTGGAACAAAAGTTAATTATGGTTTATCTGATTTTTTTTTTTTTTTTTGAGACAGAGTTTCGCTATGTCACCCTGGGTAGAGTGCTGTAGTATCACAGCTCACAGCAACCTCAAACTCTTGGGCATAAGCGATTCTCTTGGTCAGCCTCCAAAGTAGCTAGGACTACAGGTACCCCCCACAACATCTGGCTTTTTTTTTTTTTTTTTAGAGACAGAGTCTCATTTTGTCACCCTCAGTAGAGTACTGTGGCATCAGAGCTCACAGCAACCTCCAGCACTGGGGCTTATGTGATTCTCTTGCCTCAACCTCCCGAGTAGCTGGGACTACAGGTGCCCACCACAACGCCCAGCTATTTTTTTGTTGCAGTTTGGTCAGGTCTGGGTTCTAACCCACCACACATGGTAGACAGGGCTTGCACCCTACTCACTGAGCCACAGGTGCCTCTCTGGCTTTTTTTTTTTTTTTTTTTTTAGCAATTGTCAGTTTTTTAGCTGGCCAAGGCTGGGTTCAAACCTGCCAACTTTGGTGTATATGGTGAGTGCCCTACCCACTGAGCTACAGGCGCCGCTGGTTTATCTGATTTTCAAATTCTCATTCTTTAATGTTGCAGATACATGCAATACATGTCCTCTATATCCTGCAATTACAATTGACATATTCATATTTTAGGAAATTACAATGTTATAAGGTTTACTTAAAATGCTGGAAGGAGGGTGGTGGTTCTGCGCCTGGACCCTGAAGCTGGGCCACATGAGTCTGAATCCTGGCTCTGCAATTAATCGGCCTTCAGATAAGTAACTTAATCTTCTTGTACTTGAGCATTTTTACCTGGAAAACAGTGCCTCGAAAGTTAGGTGCAGGGATTATGTGAGCTAATACAGGTAAAAGTTCCAAATGACTGAGCACTGTACACCATTTAAGAGCTGGTTACTATTATGTATAACTATCATTGCCTATTTAGAACAATAATTAAAATCGGAATAAGAAATAGACCATGCCAGAGGAAATAGCCCTTTATTAAATGCTTGCTGTACGTTCTGTCTGTATCTGCACAGAGGCAAGTGGAGTAAATCTCCACGTTCACATTATAAGTAAGGGTGGAGTCAGAACTGGAATCCACGTGGCTGACGATAGATTTTTGTCTTTGACTGGTGACGCTCTACTCCCTTGTAGCAAAAGGATGCGGATAACTAAAAATCAATAATAAATGTTAATTCTTTCAGCTAAGAAAGGTGTGTAGAAAGATTCCTACCAGTGCTTTGAGGAAGAATGCTTGCCAATGGACAAATCATTCTGCTTTTAACTTCTTTATAGGAAATCGAGGATGCCTTTAGCAGTGTAAATGTTCACTAGGCGTCTGGATTTTACAAACATCAGCACCATGACTTGCCTCATCCAGAGGGGCTCCGATTCTCGGTTTGTGTTATTGTTTGGGCATATTCCACTGCTCTTGTTGGAGATGGAGGATTGGTATTAAAAACGTGTTTATTTCTCCTTCCTCCCACAAAAGTCACAGGAGCATAAACTTTTCAGAATTCTGAGTCTTTTTAAATAAACAGAAACGGACTCAAGTATGAATCACCTGTTGTGAGGTTTGACTGAGGTTGATGTGGACCCATGAATCATCTTTATTGGAAATCGGGATCAAGTTACAGATAGATGCAAAGCCTGGTTTTACATCATGCCCTGTCAGAAGCTGTGCCCCTGTACATTGGGGCTTTTGTTTTGTAAATAGTCATTCTAATGCTAATTTATAAAGGGGCTAAAAGTGTCAAACAGGACTTGTTAGGAACTGTGGTTAGAATTAATGAGGGTTATTTAAATTATTTACTTGTTAAAAATTATAAATAAAGCTGTGGTTATCTTGAACTTGATATTAAGGGAATTATACATAATCAAGGTTGTCTTTGGCGATGTGTCGGTAGCAGGTCCATGAATGAGGCTTCATCCGTCCTGATACAAAACCTGGAAAAGTTAGAATTCTTGCAAATCCTTTGCATTTAGGGTCCTGCCTTTGTTTCTAGTCCATTAAGTGAATTCATTTGTCACAGAACTTAGCTCTCTCCTCTTGGCTTCATCCAAAGCAAGAACAATATGCTTAGAGTCTGCCGTCCTTCACTGGGTTTAAAAAAAAAAAAAGTTGATTTTTAGCACCAGAACCGAAGTGGGTAAATTAATTTATTAGAAGAAGAGTAGGTGGATCAAAGTACCAAGGCCTGCCTGGCATGGAAGGGGTAGGACGTTTGTGCTGTTGTTTTCAAGAGATTGTGCGAGAACTGCGAACTGTATGAATTCTTTGATGCGGCCAAGGTCTGGGAAAAGTATGTACATCTGCAAATCAGAACTGGTCCTCAAAGTCAAGGCAACTTGGCTGGGGGTGGAGAAGGCAGCCTGGGTGGTTGCAGCAAACCCGTCCTTAAATACTGGCTTGTCGCGGATTCGTCCTGTTGTCTCTCATGCCCTTGTTCTTTCATCCCCTCCCTTCCTCCCTGTTTTTTCTTTTTCTTTCCCCCCTCCCTCCTCTCCCCTCTCTTTTTTTTCCCTTTCTCTCTCTCTCCCCCTTTCTTTCTTTTTTAGATTTTTTTCATTTTCTTAAAGACATGTGTTCTCCTGGCTACATTTATGTACCTGGCAGCATTCCCAAAATGAACACCAAATGCTGAGGGGCTGACGGCCAGGTTTGCTTTATTTTATGATTGCCCACCGCGGCCATTTTCATTCAGAGAACACCGTCATCTGAGATCTACTCTCTGCTTCCCCACGTAGGGCCAGGACTCACCAACGGTTTACACTGATTTATTTTTTTTAATGTAGCTTGCCATGTTGTACTGACTGGTGTCCTCTGTGTGGAGGGTTGAGCCTTAGAGATCAACAAAACAGCTCCCTTTGGACTTTTTCAAGTC
Source organism: Galagoides demidoff (assembly GCA_963574575.1). NCBI lineage: Eukaryota > Metazoa > Chordata > Mammalia > Primates > Galagidae > Galagoides > Galagoides demidoff. The sequence continues at coordinate 21,680 of CAUYQV010031585.1, read as the reverse complement.
CCATTATTCCTTAGGGCGAACAGAGAAGAGTTGGGTAACTGATCTGGGGGTTTGCTCACCAGCATATGTTGTGGTTGTAACGAAATAATCCTGTAGCATCTAACGGCTTCCAGAAGACAAATCAGGATGACAAGATGGAATGAACCAAATATTTAACAGAAGGCTGCGTGACACTTTCAGAACACAGTATTCTAAACACATTCCATCGGCTCTCAGTACCAGGTTCTTGGTGCTGCCTTTTTAGATCTTTTATATTAGTTGAGATCGGCTTTAAATACGAATGATTAATCGCAGAGATACGCAGTCTGTTTTTTCAGTTTTGTTTCTCAAAGGCAGATTAAACTGCGATAATGATTACAGACTCCAGGCCTGCGCAGACTGATATGTTTAAGGTTGGATAAAACTTGCAGTCCTTAAATACTGGCTTGTTGCCTTGTTATGCTGTATTCGTCACAAACACAACCATAAATAATAACGTAGTAGATTTATTGCCACTGTGACTTCCTGTAAATGTCTATCTTATTAGGCCTTCGCTTTGGTTTTTGTGAATGGCAGGACCTGTTTGGATCCTCTTAAGAACCTTTCTTAAAATATATCAGTATACAAATTATTAACCTTTTTTTATAAGGAACTTCCCCCCCTCCCCAATGGGATAAGCCTATATACTATTAAGACAATTTTACTTTTTTCTTTATAGGAGATATATGTAGTTTGGAAATTACTAAAACAAACATCAGACTTTGTTTTCCAAGATAGCATTAGTTTTTAGCACATCTAATTGAACAGAATTTTTGAGGGAGAACAATGATTGGATTATATGAGAAATCATCTTTATCCTTCAATCATTTTTTATGAATTCGGAACACCTCACTGAAATAGGTTGACCAAGGCCTCTAATTAATAAGATAATTTGTGGATAGAGTGCTAGGGTTATAGGCATGAGCCACCACACCCAGCTGATTGTCTGGACTCTGGAAAGGACACTTCCCCTGATCCGCTTTCTCCTTATGGGCTGCAGAGAGTTTTAACATTGCACCCTCACCAGCTTTTCTTCCTTGGGTTATTTTCTGTGAACCAGGGGCCTTCTTTATCTTGCAGAGGTAACATTGACCTTTAATCCCATTCATGACGCCCATTTTTTTACTGGCGTACAAAAATGCGTTGATTTCTCTTTGATCTAGGTGTTTTTATCAGAAAGTTGGAAAATGGCCAATCTCACTCTCTCTTTCTTTTTAAACTTCCTCCCCAGCTAAAACAAGAAAACTTTGATTCGAAAGAAGAAGAATATGGATGATGTATTAATGTGTTAGGGCTAGTCTAGCAAAGTAACACACGCTTGGTGTCTTTAACAGAGATGTGTTGTCTCACCATTCTGGAGGCTGAAGTTCAGAATCAAGGACCCAAGCAATGCTGGTTCCTTCAGGAGCTTGGAGGGCAGGACCAGTCCAGGCCTCTCTCCTTGGCTTGGAGGTGGCCATCTCCAAGTTCACCTGGAGTTCTCCCTGGGGTGTGTCTGTCTCCTCATTTCCCTCTTTTGAAAGGGCATCAGCCATTTGGATTTGAGCCCACCCTCATGACATCCCTTTAAATCGATTACTTCTATAAAGTTCCTATCTTCAACCTGTCACCAAATAAAATCACTTTCTGAGACACTAGGGCTTAGGTCTCTAACATATTAATTGGGGGGTGGAGGAGGCACAGTTCAGTCTGTAATGGTGACTCTGTTACTTCCTATATATTGTTTTTTGTTTCCTTGTCACTTAAGTGTTTACATGAAGATCAACTTACACTAGGAAGCATTGAATCAAAAAGCCCATATGTATCAGAAAAAGAGAAAAATGTCTTCTGCTAAACTGCTAAAGGAGTAAAATGCAGCGTTTCCCCCGTGTGTGTTAATACCGTTGGTATCGAAATGGAATAACTTGACATCCTTTTTTGTAGTCAACCTAGAAAATTCACTATCTTAATGAAGAACCCGCTTTAGATTTCTTTCTCATATGAGTTTTCTTCAGGTTATTCAATTTCTCTGAAGTCTAAAATCTTTTCCTAAGGCCTCAATCATTTCTAGCTAATGATGTGTCAGAGATTTATAAAATGTTTAATAGGCTTGGGTTGTTGAAAGATTAAATTCATCAGTAGAAGCTAGAATTTTGTTCATTCTTCCGCATAATTTTTCTGATGGGTAAAGTACACACGAACTGCCCCATATATAAAAAAGATGGAGTTGTCTGTTTTATAACGGCTGTGAATGCACTCAGGTTTGTACAACTAACTGCGTGTGTATTCTGGGGCTGAAAATTTACCTTTTCTTCTTTTATATGTAAAAGTGGGGCTGTATTTCATAATATAATTATATAGGCATTCATGCAGAAGAAAAAAATAATTTTGTCATAAGAACATTGGCACTAGATGGTTTATCACAGCTCAGTTTACAATTGCCAAGATGTGGAAACAACCAAAGTGCCCATCAACCTATGAGTGGATTAATAAACTGTGGTATACCTATACCATGGAGTACTATTTAGCCATGAAAAAGATGGAGACTTTCTATCTTTTGGATTAATCTGGATGGAGTTGAAGCACATTCTCCTGGGTAAAGTATCACAAGAATGGAAAAGCAAGTGTCCAATGTACTCGACACTAATGTGAAGCCAGTAGATCAGTGGTTCTCAACCTTCCTAATGCTGCCGTGTATTTTCATTGTTACAAAGGGGTCACAACCCACAGGTTGAGAACTGCTCCAGTAGATGATCTAATACACGCCCACACAAGAGAAAACGTCAGTTCAATTAAAGTTGAGAGGAGGGGGAGGAGAAAGGGAAAAGAGGGGAGTAGGGAGGGGGATTGGTGTGCTCCCAGTTAATGGGCACAATGTAAGAATATATATCACACATCTTGAGTGCTGGATGCAACTACCACAGGGACTTTAGCTAACAGATGCAAACCTTGTAACTTAATTGTTTGTACCCTCGTATTAATCTGAAATAAAAGAATAAAAAAATGCAATTACATACTTAAGCCAGTGTTCTTCTCCGAGTGCCAAGATTATTTAGAAGTACTTTTTATACTTGCATTCCTCACAGCACATTATTAAGTCTATTGAGTTCTTGCATTCATGACTTCAAGCTCATAGAAGTGTGGTCCCAGAAAGAATGTGGAATTAAAAGCCTCTCTTAATCTTTCTCTCTGATGATCACAGAGACAGCTGCTGCAAGGATAAAACCACAGGACAGGTCAGAATGCCCTGTTATGTATTTACAATGTGTATGGGGTGTGGGGGGGGGAGTATCAAAACCCACATGACATCGCTTGCTGATTGATTGATGATGCTTACTCACTTACCAGGGCCCGGATCAGACTGAAGAATATCGTTTCCTCTCTTCAAGGTCTTATTTCCATTCATGTTTTTTTTTGTTTGTTTGTTTTTTTACTAAACAGAATGTGGTAAAGGAGTCAAATCAGAAATCTCTATGGAAGATTTCACAGTCAAATGGATTATTAGCATGCGGAGGGGGGAGGGTTGGAAATGTGTGTGTTGAAACAATTCCCAAAGGATTCCAATGTCCGTTCATGATGAAGTCCTCTTACCTGGAAGGGGTTCCAATGTCCCATTGGGTCATAAAGACACAAATTAGGCAGGAGTCAGCTCCCAGGAAAGCGGTAATTGTAGACAGGACTTAGTAGCCTAAAAATAACCAATGGTTAACCTGAAGGACATATGTTTTTATTTTTTATTGTTGCAGATTCATTGAGGATATAAAGAATTAGGTTACACTGTTTGCATTTGTTAGGTTAAGGCCCTCTTATAGTTGGGTCCCGACCCCAAGCGTTGTGCCCTACACTGTAACCTCCATCCCCCTCCCCTCTCCTCTCCCTGCTCTGGTTCCCCCCCATTCCCCACCTTGAATTGACTTGAGTTTTTCTCTTATGTGGGTGTGTATTAGCTCATCTCCTGGCTTCATATTAGAATTGAGTAGATTGGATTCTTCCTTCCCCATTCTTGTGATGCTTTCCTAAGAAGAATGTGTAGTATGTGTTTTTGTAGAGGAGCAAAAAAAAAGTCCTTTGTGAGGCCAGAGAAGGTGATGTTTTAATTCTGAATAGTGAACATAGAACATTGGAACACCAATTCCAGTGATAATTTAGAACAATGTCAGTGCCTGGTGTGTTTGTGGGATGGTGAATACCTATGTGCCTGGAGTTAGTGTACATGGAGGGACAGGTGAGAGGTCAGACGCTTACAAGGGCACCAGGGCACAGAGGGCCTCCAGGCCACAGAATGTATGATGTCGCATGCTTGGTGAGGTAGGGCTGAAGGCACAGGCTGGGTCAGCTGGTGGGAAGATCAAGTATTGTCAAAGAAAATACTTGACTAAAGATGACAAAATCACCAAGGTGCACTAATGATGTGCCAGCCACTCTGGTAAACACTGAAATCATTAGCACAACGCGATGAGGCCGAGGCTGCGGGTGTCCCCATTTTAACAGATGGTGCATGCAGACCTTGAGAGTTTAATTAATTTGCCCAAGTTCACACGCTTACTTGTACATAGTATCATATCAGACTGGTATATCCTTGGGAATGTTTAGGTATTTGTTGGACAGCAAGAGACTTCTCAATAATAGTGAAGCTGAAAATGAGGTTTAAAAGTCAGGGGACGTTCTGTGTCCTTAGGCAAAAGCTAGCGACCATCACTGGGGGTATAAGGTGCAGGTTCTGCCCCTGAGCTGGGATTCTGGCAGCACCTGAGAAAAACATTGAGTTCTAAGAGCTGAGTTGGCCCTGGGCAGCCCCCCAGGGGCTCATCCAGGAATCAGGAGGTCATCTGTTTAGGACTGAGCACATATCAAGGAAGATATTCAGCGCTATTGAACCTGTAGGGTGGTTATACAGGTATTAATTGGACCAGTCTTTTTCTTTTTCTGCCAGTTTGAAACTTTTCAAAAATAGTTTGGGGAGGGAGGAAACAGGTGGGTGGAAGTGGGCAGGGTGTTAAGTCAGATGACAGGCAGGGGTTCTGAGAGACCAAGACTCCAGGGCAGAGTCAGAGGGGCTCTACCTGGGGAACCTCTGACCCTCAAGGGATGAAGAAGGGATGTGGTAAAAAATTCCTTCCATGGTGTCCTGCCAGCCTCTTCAGAGACATTTCTGGGCCGGAGGGTGTGACTATATCAGAGTTGGGAAGTAGATGTGGACGCTTTCTGCTGGCAACATTAAAGAGTTTTGCAATTTTTCAAGAATCTCTTTATCCGAGTGTGATGGCTCATGCCTATAATCCTGGCACTCTGGGAGGTCAAGGCTGGTGGATCACTTGAGCTCATGAGTTTAAGACCAGCCTGAGCAAGACAGAGACCCTGTCTCTACTAAAAATAGAAAAACTAGCTGGGCTTTGTGGTGACACCTGTAGTTCCAGCTACTAGGGAGGCTGAGGCAGGATGATGGCTGAGCCCCAGAGTTTGAAGTGGCTGTGAGCTATGATGACACCCAGATATTCTAGCCCAGGGAACAGAGCGAGCCTGTCTCAAGAAAAAACTCTTTAAATGTTTACAACAGATAAAATAAAACCATGTGCGATCTCAATATAAATAGGTTTCCCTTGTAGACGTCAAGTTGAAGGTCAGAGGGTTTATAGCTGCAGACGACTGCTTATCTGCATTCTGTATTGTGGTTTTTTTCCATGGATTTATGTAAACGCCTTTGAACTGGTGTGGCTGACGAACAGTTTCCCTTGCGTGGAAGTAGTCATTAGTGGTCTTACAAGTTCAAAACCAGCCGTTCTCTCCCTACCTCAGGCCATTTGTTTGCGGGAGAGCAGTTTGAGAAAATTAGCTTCTTTGGTTACAGGAGACACCGCCCTTTACCCTGCTAATTATCCTCCTTGGGATGAAGAATTGCATCGTATTTATTAGACAATTCTGCACGCAAATGGTCTTTTGGCAGATGTTTACAATATTCCCATAAAATAGGCCGAAGTGACTTTTCTAGCTTTTTCCACCATTTTTCTCCCTGGGGCATCCTGAGATGGGACGTATAACGCCAGCATAAGAAGCTGTGATGATGGAAGATTTCCTGGAGACTGATTTTCAAACAGTTGTTTCAGACTACACGTCTGTGTTGAGGCTTTTTTATTCTAAGCAGGGGAGTAACTCTTGAAGGTGTCCACATTTTATTAGGGAACCGTTTCTCTGGCTATCTGTGTGTGTGTGTGTAGGATAACTGCATTGGAAACTGGGTTCCCTTTACTGGTTCTCACTTACTCATTCACATACGGGCTTTTTTCATGGACCTGAGAAGTGCCTTTTCCAGACACCAGACCAGGCATAGAATGAAATGACAGGGCTCCTAGATGAGAATAGTAAAGTACTAGATGTATTCGTGCATTACATTTCTACAGTAGAAGTGAATGCAGAGGCCAGCGTGATGCTCACGCCTGTAATCCTAGCTCTCTGGGAAGCCAAGGTGGTTGCATGGCTTGAGCTCAGGAGTTTAAGACCAGCCTGAGTGGGAGAAAGACCCTCTATTAAAAATAGAAAAACCCATCTCTATTAAAAATAGAAAAACCTGGGCGGCACCTGTGGCTCAAAAGGGTAGGGCGCCGGTCCCATATGCCAGAGGTGGCAGGTTCAAACCCAGCCCCTGCCAAAAACTGCAAAAATAAGAAAAAAAAAAATAGAAAAACCAGGTGGGCATGGTGGCCCCGGCTACTTGGGAGGCTGAGACAAGAGGATTACTTGAGCCCAAGAAGCTGAGATTGTTGTAGGGTGTAATGATGCCACAGTACTCTATCCAGGGGCGACAGAGGGAGACTCTGTCTGTTAAAAAAAAAAAAAAATTGAATGTACAAATATGGGTACTCAGGGAAGAGCCTCATTATACCTTTGGGAAATGGAGTGATCTTTGCAGAGAAGGTCATATTTAAGGTGGATATTGAAGGATGTGGAAAATGTTCTAGGAGAAGAAATCGGGGGAGGATGCACCAGCCTTCGAGAGCTCGTTCTGCACAAAGGAAGCAGGGAGGGATGAGAAGTGATGTGCTTCATTTGTTGTGGTTGAGGACTGAAGGGCTGGGAGGCTGGGTGAGAGATGAGGCCCAGCAAGTACAGTGAAGCCAGGTCCTGAAGGTGTCAGAAATCAAAACATGTACACCGTGGAATATTATGCAACCTTAAAGAAAGATGGAGACTTTACCTTTTACATGTTTACATGGATGGAGCTGGAACATATTTTTCTTAGCAAAATATCTCAAGAATGGAGGAAAAAGTATCCAATGTACTCAGCCCTACTATGAAACCAATTTATAGCTTTATATGAAAGCTATAACCCAATTATAGCCCACAAAGAAGGGGAAAGAGGAGAGGGAGGGGATGGGAGGGGGGAGGATGAATGGACGGAGGATAATTGGTGGGACCACACCTACGGTGCATCTTACAATGGTACATGTGAAATTTACTAGGTGTAGAATATAAATGTCTTAACACCATAACTAAGAAAATGCCATGAAGGCTATGTTAACCAGTTTGATGAAAATATTTCAAATTGTATATAAAAACAGCACATTGTACCCCATGATTATGTTAATGTACACAGCTATGACTTAATAAAAAAAAAGAATTGCTTGGAAATTAAAAGTGAAACGTCATTAGCAAACAATAAAAGTTTAAAATAGAACGATCTTCACTATTTTTTAAAACAAAACTTGCATTTAAGTAGATAAACAATCAGTTTTGATTGAAGTATAGAATATAGAATATAGAAAACCTGATGTAGTAGTAGTAATCTGCCTGTGGTTGAAACGGGTGTGTTTCTTGAACATGTAAAACCTGAAATTTAGGCGATGGTGCCTGTGGCTCAGTGAGTAGGGCACTGGCCCCATATACCGAGGGTGGCAGGTTCAAACCCAGTCTCTACCAAACTGTAACAAAAAATAGCCGGGTGTTGTGGCGGGTGCCTGTAGTCCCAGCTACTCTGGAGGCTGAAGGAAGAGACTCACCTAAGTTCAAGAGCTGGAGGTTGCTGTGAGCTGTGACGTTAGCACTCTACCAAGGACAATGTAGTGGGACTCTGTCTCTTAAAAAAAAAAAAAGAAAGAAACAAACCTGATAATTTAGGAAATAAATTAATTTATTTTTAAGGATTAATTGAGGTTTAACATAAATTATGGCTACGAAGGCAGCAAGGAAATTTTACACATTAATGGTTAAGCCCTCCTTATGGGTTAAACTAATAGCTATTTTTGCAACTTAATGTTAAGCCTCAGCAAAGATCTAATATGGATAAAATTTGTGCTTTATACCAGTGTAAATCAGTAATTTCAACTGTGTCATGATGGTTCTGATGTTTTTTTCCTTGGAAAAGGAACTGAGAAAACATGATTAATAGAGTTCAACAACTAGCTTTTAAGTTTGGTTTTGATGGAAATATTTTCTCCTATAAAATTTAATGGCCATGAATCTCATTGTGGAGATTATTTACCTTAACTAGACCTGTCCCATGAGAGGTAATTTAAAGCAATTAAATTTGAATCCAGATAACCAAGAAGGATGTTGTGGAACATTATGATCGTAAATTCCCATCTGGCCTGATATTTTAGTATCCCTGTCCTTTACCCTCAAAAGTTAGTGTACACAGTGTAATCTTTTTATCATCTTTGAAGCCCGCATGTATGACTGAAAACTGCTTTATTGTGAGGTCCTTTGGTTAAATAGTGTCCCCTTGCATAGGAGTCAAATATATTTGACTTTCACCAAAAAGTGTTCTTCTACCCAGTAGTAAGGAATTCAAGTGTTTTCATTTTGACTGAGTCCAGCATTCTCTCATCAGAAAGTCTCCAACTTAAGGGGGAGTTTCAGTAAGATAACTTCTCCTTTGAATGAACAGCTTTCCTTTGGATAAGCACTGACCTCAGTGGGTACGGTGTTGTGTTGGGAAAAAATTATATTAATAGTAAAATAGTACAAAACAACCATAGTATTTTGTGGAAGTAGTTGGATTATAAAACTTAACTGTTGATCATTTTATTAGTTGGTTGTAAATTCTTTTTGGTCTTGCGTTCCTCAGCCTTACATTGGGATAACTTTTGGGTCCCAGCCACCCATTTTTTTTTTTCCGCAAAGACCACCTATGTGGTAGAAGTGCCACCCATGTTAAGGTTAAATTTGAAAAGTTCTATATACAGACATTTTAAAAATTAATTTAATTGACAAGTAAAATTTGTATATTGTTACCTTGTTCACCAGTATGCTTTTAAGTATATATGCATTGCAGAGTGGATGAATTGTGGCAATTAACATTCGCATTACCTCACATAGTATTTACCATTTTTTGTGGTGAAAGTACTTACGATCTACTCTTTCAGCTATTTGCAAGAATGCAATATATTATTATTTACTATAGTATAGAATTTTAATTTTTAATGAGTTAAGTAAATGAAATGAAGTAGACCATATAGAATAGAATGTAATCATCAGGTAATTGGAAAACCTTAGAAGGTAATGTTTCTTTTAGGCTTTAGTTCATTATGGATGGCAAACTTTAAAAGAAGTTAATGGGTCAAATACGCTTTTCTGGAATTCTAGTATTACATTGAACGAGGGGAGTTGATGGGTGAATACATGAATAATGTTATATAATACCTGAGTTTCTTATTTATATTTTGAGTGTTCTAATCTAAGAACATTAATTAATGCTTTTGTCTTCTAGACAGAGATAATATTCCCTTACAAGCCTAAATTATTCCTATTTTGTTTATTCTCTTGCATTATGTATTTCATTATACATATTATATTTATTTTTCACTATTTCTAAAAGAAACAAAGGCTTAAAAGTTATATTTAAGGAAATCTGGTTGTAAAGGCAAGAAAGTACATTTACTAACCTTTAATTAACACCAACAGGTTTTGGGTCCTGCCCCTAGGTGGTGTTCCTTCCTGGACAACTTGACAGAAGAATTAGAAGAGAATCCAGAAAGCACAGTATATGATGATTACAAGTTTGTCACCAAAAAAGACCTTGAAAATTTAGGTAAAATAACATCTAATACAATGTTTATAGAATTATTTATTTATTTGCAGTTTTTGGCCAGGGCTGGGTTTGAACCCGATGCCTCCGGCGTATGGAGCCAGCACCCTACTCCTTTGAGCCACAGGCACTGCCCTTTTTTTGAGTTTTGAACATTAGAATTGGCTGTGCCATGTTTATCTGATCTTCCAGGCTTCCCTTTCTGCCAAATCAGGTGTTAAACCTCCCATAAATTGTCAGATTAATGATCACTGCTTACAGAATGGTTCAGGTAAATTTAACCTCTGAAACTTTTTAATATTTTAAATGAAAAATAATTTCTTTTCCAGTTCTAACTATGTGTAGGGAAAAAAATGTTAAAAAAGAAGTGATTTTTTTTTCAAGTGCTATTTAAATATAATCAGGTTTCAAAAATATTTAGGAGACCACAAGTAAGTGATTTCTGGCTCCCTTTTAGGTTTGCTTGTAAAAGACTCAATCCAAAACTTACAGCCTATAGGTTGAGTCTTTAGATATAATAGGATCTTAATAGTTACTTATGTTTAAAGGTCACAAACCGAGAAATGTCTTACAAGAACAGCAGACACTTAGAATACAGGACTTACTATGTGCAGGCAACATTTTAAGCATTCGACACATAACTTATTTACCTCTCACTTCCCTATGGAGTGGGCTATTACTGTGATTCTGTTTTATAGACAAGGACACTGAGGCACAAAAAGATAAAAGTATCCTGCCAAAGACTTCAGTGTTGGTAAACTTGAAATCTGGGGTTTAAACCCAGAGTTCAAGCTCTTTCTGCAGCTTTACTAGTCCCCAGGAAGAGCTGGTCTACCCGTCTGGCCTAACACTCTTAGAGAGCACACCACATTCTCCTTCTGTTGTTGGCAAAAGGGATGTTGCAAATTGTTGAGAGTGAAAACACTTAGAAGCTCCATTGCCCACTAGTCTAGGAAACTTAGTTGTCTTTGGAGCAAACAGATGTGCAATAGCAGTTAAATATTAAAGGAAAATAGAATCATGTCATAATTAGTTTAATTGAATGGTTCTTAAATTTTATTTTTAATGTATGTCTGTCTCATAGCAGTTAATCCAGGCGGAATTCTTTTAAGTTTTAATGTGTTTACAAAGAAAAAAACTGAATATAGTGTTGAACAGTGACTTATGAATGAAATAGGATCTTCCTACGAGTGTGTTCTTAAACATCTCCGACACACTCACCTACATAAGTCACGTCCCAAAGTCAGGGGGCAGGGCAGGGAGTGACCTCACTGATTTAAGGGGGTTGGTATATTTGTTTATGTGAGACAACAGCGCATACAAAAACAACAGCAATCGGGTCAGTTCCTGATAACCCCCCATTGGTGAAACTATAATTGAAGAGGAAAAAACTTATTATTTTTTAAATTGCCATGTTTAGTACATTGTAGGTGCTTTTTTTGGTCTGTTTGCTATGTTTATTTTGGATGAAGAAAGTAGTTATAAAATTTAAGATACTTATATATATATATATATTGTTGGGGATTCACTGAGGGTACAAAGAACCAGGTTACATTGATTGCTTGTGTCAAATAAAGACCTTCCCATATAGTGTTCCGCCCCCAAAAGGTGACCACCACCCCTTTGACCCCCCCACCGTGTGCTAGATCATTAATTGTTCTCCTATCAGAATTGAGTACATAGGATTCTTGTTTCTCCTTTCTTGTGATGCTTTGCTAAGAATAATGTGTTGCACTTCTGTCTAGGTTAATACAAAAACTGTAAAGTCTCTGTCTTTTTTAGTGGCTGAATAGTATTCCATGGTATACCTATAGCACAGCTCGTTAATCCATTCCTGGGTTGGGGGGCTTTTAGGCTGTTTCCACATTTTGGTGATTGTAAATTGAGCTGTGATAAACAGTCTAGTCAAGTGTCCTCCTTTTTTTTGAGTCTTACTTTGTCACCCTCGGTAGAGTGCATGGTTTCATAGTTCACAGCAACCTCAAACTCTTGGGCTTAAGTGATTCTCTTGCCTCAGCCTCCCAAGTAGCTGGGACTACAAGCGCCCTCCACAGTGACAGGCAATTTTTAGAGACCAGGTCTCTCTGTGGCTCAGGCTGGTCTTGAACTCGTGAGCTCGGGCAGTCCACCTGCCTACGTTTCCCAGATTGCTGGGATTATAGTTAAGATACGTTTTGTTAAAACAGAATCATGCTGCTTACGTTTAAAACTTTAGAAGTAGATATAATATTCAAAATATTTGAAAGCATTTTTATGTATATTATTAATATCTCTTAAATTTAAATGAGTCATTGGTTATTCTTTCCCATCTTATGTAAAACCTTCTAAATAGGTTATCTTAAGAGTAGAAGTGAGATTATTTTTAGTGCAAGATTAATAATTTTGAATATTGGGTGGTGCCTATGGCTCAGTGAGTATGGTGCCGGCCCCATATCCTGAGGGTGGCAGGTTCAAACCCAGCCCCGGCCAAGCTGCAACAAAAAATAGCCGGGCATTGTGGCAAGTACCTGTAGTCCCAGCTACTTGGGTGGCTGAAGCAAGAGAATTACCTAAGCCCAGGAGTTGGAAGTTGCTGTGAGCTGTGTGACGCTGCCATGGCACTCTACCAAGGGTAATAAAGTTGAGACTCTGTCTCTAAAAAAAAAATAATAATAATTTTGAATATTTGTGAGTTCTGGTTCTTCCCAGGTATGGCCTTAGCAGAGCCTGGGCCTCCAGCTCGGTGTTTCCTGTAGAGTGTTCTATGGAAGGTGAAACCTGTGGCAGGACTCCTCAGGTGGCACAGTGGCTGATGTGGGGGCTGTTAGAGGTAGACCAGCAGTGTTGACAGCCCAACTCTGCCTCCTGGTGTCTGCATGACTGCAAATTTCCCTAACCTCATTAAGCCTTGGTTTCCTCATCTGTAAAATGGGAATAACACTGATAGTTACCCATAGAGTTGCTTGGGGAGAGAATCAGATACCATCTGAAAAATACTTAGTACAGTGTCTTAAATGGAGTGAGTGGATGTTAACTATTATTTTAAGAGATTTGTGGTAAATAAATTTGGGAAATTCCAGGTTAAGCAAAGTCAAATCAATTGCTTTACTTCTGGATTTAGAGCCTTTATTATAATCATACCCTGTAAATCTCCAGACAGAGGAAGAAAGGATGAAACATAATCTCAAACTTGTTTGACCATAGGACCTTTTATTCCTCATGAGATCTTTTGGGAGAGTATTTTGTGGAGCTAATGTGGGAATTGCTGCTGTGATCAGATTCTCTGTCTAGGATTATTTTGCTGTGAAAAGCTTTCTGCTTAATCTTTATGTAAGACCTAATTAGGGAATAATTCTGTGACATTAATAGAGGAAACAAAAATTGTTTTTGCTATTCCTGGCAAATATATTTTATAACTTGATAGTTAATCAGGCTGATTATTTTGAGGAAAGGCTAGATAATAAACAGGTGCATATGCGTAACTTTAGATTTTTATATTGATATATGCCAGTAAGCTTCATCCCTCTTGAGACTCCTCTGTGACAGTCCAAGCCCTGTGGTTTTATGCACGTAATGAATTCTATGAAAGTATTATTCTGGCCAAGTCTTACAATTAAGAGATTTCCCTGGATTTTACTTTGCTTTGTTGATGTTGTTCTATAATGGATATGCTATTTTGTACTACTCCGTCATTTTTGCCTAATATCTGATTTTCAGGTCTAGATAGATGCATTATTTTTAAATTGGGTATCAGAGTGATGTTTTCTGTAGGAAGATGTCACCTAGTTTTATACCACAGATACTCTTCCTGTCACTTCATTCATAACTTTTTCCTGTGTAAATATTTTCAATTAATCAATAATTCGTGTGACATAAGCAGAGTGTTCTTATGTGGCTACCAGCACATTTATTAAAACTGGGAAACCCTATGAATTGATTGGCGGTGAACTTTTTGTTAGTCCACGATGAAGAGTGTGTGTATAACGTAGGTGTCTGTGTGCTGGGAATGTTCATCTGTGTTGGTAGAAATTGGTCCGCTGGTCTTTCTTAAGAAGAGTATGTTCTTGCTGTGTTATTGTTCTGATAGTGTCCTTTGTTTTTGGAAATTATGAGTGATATCAATGTTTCTCCTCTTGTCCTTCCCCATATTTCTAATTGGCAGTATAAAATTTGGCAGTTTATGATTGATTATCAGTATTGTTTTTAAATAGAATTGGTTTGTAGAAACCAAAAATCTGAGAACCTCTCAGTAGAAAGAACCTTAACAGTCTATTATAGTTCATAAGGACTTTTTCATCATTTTTATGCTTAGTATTATATTTAAAATAAGGGTGATATTACTGAAGTAGTTTAAATTTTCTCCACAAATAAAAAGATTAGTAATTTTTTTTTTTTTGAGACAGAGTCTCATTTTGCCACCCCTCAGTAGAGTGCTATGGCATCATAGCTCACAGCATCCTCAAACTCTTGGGTTCAACCCAGCCTGGGCCATTGAACCTTTTTTTTTTTTTTTTTTGAAACAGTATCACTATGTCTCCCTGGGTAGAGTGCTGTGGCGTCACAGCTCACAGTAACCTCAAACTCTTGGGCTTAAGCAATTCTCTTGCCTCAGCCTCCTGAGTAACTGGGACTACAGGTACCCTCCACAACACCCAGCTATTTTTTGAGACAGGGTCTCTCTCTAGTTTAGGCTAGTCTTAAACTCATGAGCTCAGGTGATCTGCCTGCCTCAGCCTTCCAGAGTACTGGGATTATAGGCATGAGCTACCATACCCGGCCAAAGATTAGTAATTCTGATCTGTAAATTTTTGCTCAGAAGGAAAAATCTTATTATAATCAAATTATTGTCTAAGAAAACTGTTCCGTGTTTATTCAAATTTCATAAAGACCTGCCATCTTCTGATTCACTCTCCCCAGGGCTCACACACCTCATTGGATCACCTTTTCTCCGGGCATATATGCATGGATTTTTCATGGACATAAGACTCTATCACAAGGTAAATAAAAAACCACTGTTAATTTAGGCGACCGATTAGCAGTCTGTAGCCATTTCTTGTCTGCTTGCACCTTCATAGAACATACTTAAGATTTTTATGGGATCTGCTTATTCTTTGGCATAATGGGGTATATATAAAAATGATGTCAATAAATACCATTCTGTTATTTTTGAAATTTTTTTTCATTTTGAAAAGGTGAAATTGATGGTAAATCCATTTGCTTATGAAGAATATAGGAAAGATAAAATACGGCAGAAGATAGAAGAAGCTCGTGCCCAGAGAGTCCAATTAAAGGTAAATGGACTTAACCACTGAATTTAGCAGAGAAGAGTACTTAATTTTCATTTCCTGTATTATTCTAAAGAAATCAGGCATTCTTTTCTAAGCTATGCATTTTATTAATATTAATAAAGTATTAATATTTATTAATATTTTGGGTATATCTTATGTGTTAGTTTTATCATTATAAACTTTGTGCTAATGGTATTATTGGAAATTGTACTATAATGATGTGGTGTCACTACCACAAGAAAATATGATGGCAGTTTCAAATGGGTTTTGAGTTTGGGGAGTCTTAGAGCTTTACTGATCCTCATTTCTTACTGGCCTTTGGGCATCTCACGCTCTCTGGATCATGAGAAATAGTCATTAGACCATTTGTCAGGAAACGAACTACAATAGTTACATTGGTAGAGAGAATTTAATGTGAAGAATTATTAACCAGTTATTAGAGAACTGAAAAAGCAAAACCACTAAGTGAGTAAGAGACGCTAACTGCCGAGAGCAGCCACCTCTTCAGTGCTGGGAACAGGAAAGAGGGGGCACTGGGGACTTTGAGGCACAGGGAGGATATTCCTGGGAGTGCTGGAAATTGCAAACCAGCACTCACCACTGCCGCTGGAACTGAACAGGGAGCTGTTGTCCTGTGATGCCCACCCACGTAGCAAGCAGTCAGGACAGACAAGTCCTGCCCCCTTCTCCTGCCTGCAGTCTCTCTGGCTGCCCTCTTGATTAGGTTTGATCACCAAATGATGCCAGTATTCGGAACTGAACATGTAACATATTACATATGGGCGTGTACACATACGTACGTATGTATAAACACATATACTCTTTTAGTATAAAAGACTAATGTTTTCCGCAGTTACCCTCGGCACTTTTCCTTATTCCAGACTATCTCTTAAAAGTGATGAAAGTGCATGTGTTGCCAGGAGGGGTCTAAGCAAAGGAGCCCTTTTGCCCCAGCTCTTTACAGTACCTGTCAAAGTTGTATTTTACTTATTGTACCATGGAACCTAAAATGCTAAGTGAAAGAGAACAGTAGACAGCGTATGACTTTATCCTGAGCCGTCAGACTCACATCTAGGATTCCCTTTAGAAATTTGGTACTGGGGAGCAGGAAATAGTGTAGGTAACATATTGGTAGCATTTTAGCTGTTCCCTGCAACTCCAGCCAGAGGCTGCAATAACCAAACCTCTTGTCAGTCAGTGAGGGGTTCTAGACCCTTTCATGTCTAATGTGGGCCAAATGCAGCCTTTCTCAGCTGCTTCTGTGCTGAGGGAGGTTGGGTGTGGCACGTGGTCGCAGCAGTAAGCTACAGTTACCATGAGGCCCACCTGACAGCATCTCTTGTGTCTATATTTTGTACTCTGGGAATAAAGAAATTAAGGAAAATAAGAATTAGTTACCTGTTTATGAATTTATGTTCCTTACAGAACTGCTAACCTTTAAGGGTAGAATATAGCTATCTTCACTTAGTCAGCCTTTTCTCCTTTGTATGTTAGAAATTGCCAAAAGTTAACAAAGAGCTGGCGCTTAAGTTAATTGAGGAAGAAGAGGAGAAGCAAAAATCCACATGGAAAAAGAAAGTCAAGGTAAGATTTTATGCATCAGAAAAGACTGATGAGTTTTTCTACATTTTTGTGATAGTAACATATCTTTTCTTATTGTTTGTTTTTACAAAACACGGGTAGTTTTGGTTTTTGTTTGTTTCTTCCATTTATGAGATAGTATATGCTCGATATAGGAAGTTTGGAAAATGGAATATCAAGAAGACAGCCACCCACATACTCTGTACCTAGAGAAAAACATCATTAGTATTTTAGTGAATTTCCTTCTTGCCCTGTTTTTCTTAAACTAAAAAGTATAATGGCAAGAGAGTCTTCTACGTGTAAGATATTTCTTCTGGTTCTATAAAATAACACAGGTGGTTTCCCATTTTGTTAAAAAATGTTTTCTAAATATTTTTAATGGTTGCATATTCTATCTTATGGATGTATTATAATTTACTTAATCCTTTCATTGTTAAATATTTATGTTATTGTTTTTCTGTTATACGAGATTTATGTATAACTCCAGAAGTAACCTCATTTCATTCAGACTTGGTGTTCTTGGGAGCACGCAGGCTGATGTAACTGCTTGTCCTTGTGTACCAGTGTGGAAGTAGCTGAAGATCGGCCATAAGATAAATACGGGTTAGCACTTCATCTACTGATACTGTCCAGAGATGAGATTTTTCTAATTTTGCCAGGTATATGAAGACCTCCTAGGTCCTTCCTAATCCTGTTTTCCTGTCTGCTAAGACCAGGCAGGCAGGCAGCCAAACTTGGTTGTGTGCTGCGGTGAGTTGTAGCAATCTCATCTCTCTATGAGAGCTTGCAGGACCCAACTGTTTGAGTAGGGGCTAATCTTATAGTTTGGGGCCAGCTGTGTGGTGCTCTGGGGTGGCTTTTGGTTTGATTATTCTTTCTCTGTTCTCTGATTTTTAACCAGGTAAGTGAATGCAACATAAGTGAGCTCTTTTTGTGCTTAGTTTTGTTTTACTTTCTTCATAATACATAGGGACGTCAGCTGGAGAGTTTTGTGTGCTTGTGCTCATTGGTCATGTAATCTTGGTGTAATTGCTCAGCTTCGCTGGGTCATGGTTTGTTCCTGTGTAACATGCGGGGTCTGGATATGGGCCTTCTCTGGGCTGTTATTCTGAATGGATTCAGACTCACTGCCCCTCTTGTCATCCTCTGCTTCCTCAGGCTCTCCCTGTGTCCCTTCCTCCTGGTCTGTTATATTCTTTTCATATGTTATTTAAATCTTAATTTTTGGAAGCTTTCCTAAGTAAACAGACAGATGGCTTTTATCTCTCTATTTTTGTGACATGAATAGTATACCAATGTTGAAATGGTTACTTAAGCTTATTAATATCTAAATTTATATCTGTGTGCTGTGGCTGTGCACTGTACTAACATACACTGATGTGTATCTGCAAGTGTGTGAGGGGCAGGTGCCCTGCTGTGTCAGCTACCTCTCAGCCCTCTCAGGGAGCTCACCTTGTTCTTCACGATAGCCAAGGCTAAATGGGATTAAAGAGGTACCTTTTCAGCTTCATAAGGTCACTTTACAAGATAATTGGAAGTGATCTTTGGATTTACATGCCCTAAAGCAGCGGTTCTCAACCTGTTGGCCACAACCCCTTTGGGGGTTGAACAACCCTTTCACAGGGGTGGCCTAAATACATCCTGCATATCAGATATTTACATTACAATTCATAACAGTAGCAAAATTACAGTTATAAAGTAGCAACAAAAATAATTTTTTTTTTTTTTTGGCCAGGGCTGGGTTTGAACCCACCACCTCTGTCATATGGGGCCGGTGCCCTACTCCTTTGAGCCACAGGCACTGCCCACAACAAAAATAATTTTATGAACTTGGTTTCTTGTACCCTCAATGAATCGCCAACAATAAATAATAATAATAATTTTATGGTTGGGGATCACCAAACATGAGGAACTGTATTTTTTTTTTTTTTTTAGAGGCAGAGTCTTACTTTGTTGCCCTCAGTAGAGTGCTATGATGTCATAGCTCACAGCAACCTCCAGCTCTTGGGCTTACGTGATTCTCTTGCCTCAGCCTCCCCAGTAGCTGGGACTACAGGCACCTGCCACTACGCCCGGCTATTTTTTGTTGCAATTTGGCTGAGACTGTGTTCAAACCCGCCACCCTTGGGTATATGGGGCCAGGGCCCTACTCACTGAGCCACAGGTGCCACCCGAGGAGCTGTATTAAAAGGTCATGGCTTTAGGAAGGTTGAGAATCACTGCCCTAAAGCTTCAGCAGGTAGAAAGGAGAGCTAATTTAGGCTGTAGATAAATGCATTCCCAGCTGTGTTTTATGCTGGAGTCCTTATCAGCTAATAGAGGGCACTCAAGTTAAAATTTAATTTTGCTGCTTCGTGTACAGTGTTCCAGATTATAAAGATGATTATCCTGGGAAATAGCTCCCATCCCACATGCAGAACCCTCCACAGAAACCTCTCAGTGCATTCCATGCTGGGCCAACTCGCTGTGCCCCTGCACAAGCCCACTCACTTCACTGCCGCCTACCCTTGGGGAAGCGCTGGGAGGCCTCGGCTCCAACTAACTGAGGGCAGACCGCTTTTAAGAAAGGCAGGGGAAGGGGAGGAAGGTGGGCAGGGAATCAACCCAAACTGATCCTGCTAGTCCATTCCAGTGATGTCCCCTTTCCCTGACCCTCTTTTCTTTATAGACTTTTGTTGAGGTTAGGGGCAGCCAGAGAAGATTTAGAGTATGCTGTGGTGCCAGATGGTAGAGATGACCTTGCAATTTGAACACGTGAAGTGATCTTCATAGTCTGGAGGGGAAATTATTATTGTTCTGTGCCTTTAAAACTTTTCGTTGAAACTTTAAAGATTCTTTTACTGTCCATTATAAGTGTAATGAAATGAAAAAATAGGAAAATTAGGATCTATTTAGTGAACTATAATCCAGAATATTAGAAACAAAGCATAAGTTTTTGTGTGGTAGAAAAGTGTGTAGGAGTATTTGGAACAGTGTACAGTTTATTCTCATCCTAAATTTAGGATTCAGAGCCAGCATTTTCTCTGCCCCAGTAAATTGTCATACTTCTTCCTAAGTGGGGATGTACTTCCACTGTTTTATTCTCCATCCTTTTGATATCATGCAGCATCTCAGAATTCCTTTAATGGACAGTTTTTTGCCAGTGTCACTTCCACTGAGACATTGTCCTTCTTTAAGTTGCAGCTGCTTTCCTCATTGATTTCGAGATCCTTACACACCAGCCTCCGACTGCAGATCTATAGTCCCACCAGTGGCAGCGTCCACATTCCCAGGGGCAGCTCAGATTTGCCCCCTCTTCCTGTCTCTCTCTCTCTTTTTTTTTGGCTGCAGTTCTTTTTTGGCTAGTTTTTTCTTAATTATCCGTTTTTAGAAAATGTCACAGGTTTGTCTTTGGGATATAAAGAGGCAACACAACACGAATATGCTTCTTGTCTGTGTGAGCTGAAGAGGAAGTTCGGTTCACTGAGCATCACTCAGCACAAGCATAACGATAGGATTGGCCACGGACCATGTCACACACTGTCACACATCCGTTATTTCCTGAGCTATTTGTGGACTGAAGAGCAGAGTTGTGCTTTATGTAAACATCACAGTTGTTGAGCAGAGGTGATTCAAATTTGAGCTATGCTATCGGGGCATCTAGTGTTAAATTAACTACATCATGGTTGCTCATTCCTGTCGGCACTGCACATGCACTTGCCTTTGTGTTATCTCCAGTCAGATCTGTGTTCATTGGCCTTCATTTTTGCTGCTACGTATTTTCTGCCAGTCAAGATGGTATTCATTTATTCTGGAACCTCTTCTTGGGTCATCCTGTAAAGAATTGTCAGGCTGGGACCTGTTTCTACTGCCAGTGTAAGGAATAAGAACCGTGGAGATTCCTGTCTTCTTTCATCAACAGTGGTTTCTCTTCAGCCGTTCACAGCTGGAAATGCTTTGTTTGTAATCATGTCACCTGATAATTTATCCCAAATTCTGCTAGAGAACAGTATTTATAAATTGTGCCCCTGACTTGGTTTTTTGGTGACTTGCTGGCTCAAGTCAAGCCCTATTTTGAGTTCCATTTCATTTCAAAAATATTATGCTTATATATGGTAATCTGAAAAATTTTTGACAGTTTTATCTTATATAAAATGAAGGCCTTAAAAATTATTCCTGAATTAATGAAAGAATCCTTCATCATAATTGTAAAGAACACTTGAAAGAATTGTTATATTCATCAGCAGGTCATTAGTCTTGCCTTTGAACTCCGCTCCTCAAAACCTCAAAAACTTTACTAGCTTTGAGATCTCCTGATTTGAAAGTCCGTATCTTGCAGTTTGTTCTGCTTTGGCTGCAACTAAAAGTAATGGAGACAGACAGCAAAATGTATTCCCAAATATTGCTGCCGCTGATAACATAGTAAAAGTGTAATATGATGTTTACTGTGCAGTTGATGTTGAACCTGAAATGGGAAAGGACCCATCAGTTAGTGTCAATAAGCATTATTTGGACATTATCCAAACTCAGAAATGTGGTGGTACTAATGCTAATTAAAAACTATTTCATTGGCTCGGCGCCTGTGGCTCAATCAGCTAAGGCGCCAGCCGCGTACACCTAAGGTGGCGGGTTTGAATCCCCAGCCTGGGCCCGCCAAACAACAACGATGACTGCAACCAAAAAATGACCGGGCGTTGTGGCGGGCGCCTGTGGTCCCAGCTACTTGGGAGGCGGAGGCAGGAGACTCGCTTGAGCTCAGGAGTTGGAGGTTGCTATGAGCTGTGATGCCATGGCACTCTACCCAGGGGGACAGCTTGAGGCTCTGTCTCAAAAAA
>CAUYQV010031584.1:0-28247 GCA_963574575.1 Galagoides demidoff | reverse complement strand
TGGCGGGTGCCTGTGGTCCCATCTACTTGGGAGGCTGAGGCAGGAGACTCGCTTGAGCCCAGGAGTTGGAGGTTGCTATGAGCTGTGATGCCATGGCACTCTACCCAGGGGGATAGCTTGAGGCTCTGTCTCAAAAAAAAAGTATCCTGTTGTTGTTTTAACACCATTTGTTGAAAAGACTATCTTTCTCTCATTCCACTACCTTGACACTTTTGCCAAAGGATCAACACTATATTCTTGAATTATTTTTGAACTTTCTGTTCAGTTCTGCTGATTTACAGGTCTATCCTTACACCAAAACTACACAGTTTCAATGTAGTTAGCAGTATGTCTCAAAATCTTTTGGTCTGTAAGCATCTTTTTCTTTTTTTTGAGACAGTCTCTCTCTGACACCCAGGGTAGAGTATAGTAGTATCATCATAGTTCACTCCAACTTCAAACTCCTGGGCTCAAGTGATCACCCTGCCTCAGTCTCCCAAGTAATTGAATTATAGGTGGGTACCACCATACTCAGCTAATTTTTCTATTTTTAGTAGAGTCCGGGTCTCACTGTTGCTCAAGCTGGTCTTAAACTCCTGAACTCAGGCGATACTCCCACCTCAGCTTCCCAGAGTGCTGGGATTACAGATGTGAGCCACAGTGCCCTAGGCTTCTAGCTAGTTCTTTGTCAACATTATTATGGCTATCCTAGGATTTCTATAGAATCTTAGAAATCAGCTTATCAACTTATACCCAAAAAGCCTGCTTGGATTCTGACTGGGATTATGTCAAATATATGGGTCAATCTAAGCAAAGTACCATTTTAAAAATCCTAAATCTTCCAATACACAAACACAGTATCTTTATTCCATATTCCACTTCCTGACATACTCCTGGAATCTCTATAGCAACAAAGCATCTTTTATGTGCTAATGATACCTGTGAGACTGCAGCCCCTAGGCAGCTTCAGGATCGGGCCAATCACCAGAAAGACTCAGGCAGAATCAGAGGGCTGGGACTTTCAGCCCCACTCCTCAACCTAGAAGGAGCGGGGCCTGAAGGTTGAGATGACACCAATGGCTAATGATATAATCAATTACACCCACATAGTGAGGTCTTCCTAAAAACCCAAAAGGACAGGGTTCAGAGAGCTTCTAGACACCTGAACAGGTGGTAGGCTTGGAGAGTATGTGGAAGCTCTGCACCCCTTCCTACATACCTCACCCTACACATCTTTTCCAATGTGCTCTTCATCTGCATCCTTTATAATATCCCTTGTAATAAATGAGCAAATGTAACAAAGTGTTTCCCTGAGTTCCAGGAGTGGCTCTAGCAACTAGATGGACCCCAGGAAGGGGCAGTGGGATCCTTGCTTTGTAGCCTGCCAGTGAGAAGTGCAGGTGACAACCTACTGGTATCTGAAGTGGGAGCCTGTTTTATGAGACTGAGCACTCAGCCTGTGAAACCCGCCACCAGTTTCAGGCAGATAGCATCTGAAATAGGTTATAGGACACCTACCTGGTATGGCCTAGAAAACTGCTTGCTGTGAGGAGAAACACCCCCCGCCCCCAGCACCTGATGCCGAAGTGTTGAGACCATGGCTATGTCAGAGTAGAGGGGGAAAAAATAGTATCTTTTCCTCTGACAATCTCTCTACATTTATACATTATTAGGTCTTCCTTAGTTTTTTGTTTGTTTGTTTGTTTCTAGTTACACTGTATAGTTTTCAGTGTATGGCCCTTAAACGTACTTTGTAGCTATGCTATGCCACCTATTTTCCTCATCAAAAACACAGAGTAGCAGAAATGCACACTCCCCACCCTGTAAATCTGCCATGGGCACAAGCAGCCTCCACTTCTGCGAAACCCAGGGCCTGACCACTAGGGAAAGCCAAAATGTACAGCTGTAGCCATCCCAAGGCCCAGATGGTCCTCTTGCCAGCCATGCTTAAGTCAGGGCCCTGAGATGCAGAAATGGGACCAAAAGTCTCCAGGAGTAGCTGTACCTTCCAACTGGCCATAAAAAAACCTCTGTGCCATTCAGGCCAGAAACAGCAGCTGGCCTGCATGCCTGACTGGTGCTACATGCTTATGGCACACACTGGACACCAGAACTCTCTAATAAGGCTGGTATCATTAGGCAAGAATGGGCCTCTGATCTCACTTACAGGAAAGAAAGTCACAGAGGTTTCTTATCTGACCAGAGTTTCCCTGAGAGCAAGAGGTAGGGCTTCCGGGTAGTTAAGCCCAGAGAATAAGCAGAAGCACAAAGCATTTAGGCCCTGCTGAGGCCAGCCCTACATGAATCTGGGTTCTGCACAGAGAGTTCAAGAGGAAACAGCAGCCTGGTCTGTCCTCTGTGACTTAACAAGGCAAAAAGAAAATACAGAGGCATTTTCAAGTCTCAGCAAACTGGAACCAACAATGCTGATCCGAAGGTGGCAGATTTCAGAACCAGCAGTCAGACAGTATAGTTACAGGACAGTTCTTTAGAAGTCTTCAATCTTGGCCTGGTATCACAGAGCAGCAGGAAAGACAATCAAGGAAGAGGAAGTCTTAAAACCCCACAAGCAAGCAAAACAAAAGGTTGTTTAAACACCACAGACCCTGTGTCCCAGGCTCCAATGACTCCTTCAAAATACCAATCCTAATAAATAAATTAAATAATTTTAAAAATCAATCCTACGCCCTCCCTGAGACCAGCACAGCATCAGACATGAAGAGAAGGCTCTAGGCAGTGAGTCCTCAGGCAGGGGTGAGGGGCAGGGACCAATGAGCAACTGCCAGGCACAAGCACTGCCCTAAAGTAGGGGCAGGAACACAATGCCTGCCCTGCCCTGCACCCTGTGGCTCATTGGCCATCAGCTGGGCAGAGACTAGGGCAAGGGGCTGCTACAGGCACTGACTAGGATTACACTTGCCACTATGGTAGTTTTCTTTAACCCTATAAACTCAGTTCATTTCTACTAGTTACAAGCACCTAAAGGGCATGATTTCCTGCAAAAGCAATCACTTTCTTGGCATATATAAAAAGAATCCTTTAACAAAACCCAACAATGCAGGGCAATCAGATACCTGCCACCACTCTGCTGCGGATATTCTGATTTTCAATGAAGATGTTATTAAGACTTCAGCAGGAGGAGTTGCTCAGCTCCATCTCCCTCTGGCTGTGAAAGTACCTCATTAAACCTGAGCACCATGGGACAAAAGCTTCCCCCATAAGCCTACCCAACTGGAGAGAACCCGAGTGGGGAGGCAGGAACTACTCTGCCAGAGGCAAAACCAGCACCACCTCCTCTGAGAAGATAAGGGACAGTAGGAGGCACCAGTCCCTCCACCCACCTGAGGTTCAAGCCTGTGGTCTGATCCAGCCGCTCCCAGCTCTGCAGCTTTGCCAGCAACCTCTGAAAAGACAATGAAAGCAACGGCCCCATAATCACAGCCAAATGATCATCACACACATCAGACAATAATAATAAAGAAGCAAAGTTCCCCCGCCCCAACCTTTTAGAAGAAAGAGCCTGCCCTCCTTGCTGAGTTTGGAAGCATAAATGCTCCAAGTCTAAGCTGGAACAGTCAGATTATTTCCCAACTGCTGGAGTTAGGCTGCAGGTCTCATGCTCCATAAATTCAAGTGTGAATCAAACATGCCAAAAGGAACATGAAGGTGCAGAGAAAGCAACAGCCTTACAAGTGACACTGCAACCTGTGCCCCAGGAGTGGAGCTGGGCACGTGAACCCAAAGGACCCCCCTCTTGCATTCTTTAAGGGGTTCTCAGGATACCAAGGTCCAGGGCAGATGGACTCCCCCCTAGAGCCAGGTCTTGTCCAGCCACATGGTGGACTAGAGCCAGGAGGTCCCAGAGAAAAAAAGCAACAAGCTCTGCAGACCAAAGAACACAGGAACGTGGCCCACAGGATCATCAGCCCTTCTGCTCCTTAAGTCCGTTCCATGCTGACCTATCTCCAAAAAAGGTGAGTCTCACTGACCTTCTAGAACTGATGCAATTTGAGGATAGGCACTACATACCTTTGTCCTGGCCTCCTTTGACATCCACTTGGTGCCAAGCACAGTGCTATTATCAATGTTTTCACTCAGTCAAATATTCCCAGAGCCCCTCTCATGTACCAGTCATGTGCTTAGTTAACACAGTTTATGTCAGTTGCTCCCAGCAAATGTTTACTATATGCCAGGCACTGTTGTAAGCACTTGACATAAATTCACTTGCTCCCCACTGTCCCAGGGGGCAGACATAGCTGCTACTCCTCAGAAGTTAAGGAGCTGACTCAGGACCACACAGCCAGCAGAGTCCATACCAACACCTCACCCAGGAAGTCACTCTAGAACCCCAAATCTTAAACAATTTTTAAAAAACTACATTCTGCCTTGGCACCTATAGCTCAGAAGCCAAAAGCGCCAGCCACATACACCAGAGCTGGCAGGTTCAAATTCAGCCCAGTCCTGCCAAAATAATAATGACAACTGCAACCAGAAAATAGCCGGGCATTGTGGCGGGCGCCTATAGTCCTAGCTACTTGGGAGGCTGAGGCAAGAGAATAACTTAAGCCCAAGAGTTGGAGGTTGCTGTGAGCTGTGATGCCACCGCACTCTACTAAGGGGCAACAAAGTGAGACTCTGTCACAAAAAAAAAAAAAAAAAAAAAAAAAACTACATCCAGATAAAAAAGTATTTGAAAAGTGTCTTTTCAGGCTAAGTCCCTAAAGAAGCCAACATCTGAGATGAGAACCCCCACTGAATGCCCCTGCTGGCCGCAGAGGACTCTGAGGTCCCACCTGGATCCTGAATGTACTGCAGCTCTGAAAGGGACAGATGCCACAGCATCCAAGGTAGGGACCCTCAGGAAGTTGCTAGCCCCACTGGGTGGGCAGCTGCCAAGCACTGAACATGGTGATTGATGTTCACACTCCCTGGGACATGGGTACATAAGGCAAACCAAGGAAGAGTGGCTGCAGCCACAGGGAAGCAGTATGAAGGCCAAGAGACCCAGGCACAAGCCAGGAGGTCAACATTCTAGTCCAAACATTCTATGCAATGAACAGGAGAGGGAGCTTCTCTGAACCTGTTTCCTCCTCTGCCCACAAGATGACTTCAGAAGCTTCCCAGCACCGCCACCTTCCCACTGAGGGCCACCTCTGAGTCCCAACAGCAGATACAGGGAAATCTAGCACAGATCTCCGTGCACTCTGGTCCTTCCAGGTGTTATATACTGTTTCCTCTGGTTCACCATGTGAACCACATTTCCTACTACTACTGCTGAAACAAGTTACCATAAACTTAGTGGCTTAAAACAATAAAAATTTACTATCTCACAGTACTTAGGTTGGAAATTGAAAATGTGTCTCCCTGGGCTAAAGTCATGGTATAAGCAGCACTGGTTCCTCCAGAGAGTCCAGGGGAGAATCTATTCCCTTGTTCTCTCCAGCCACTGCACTCCTTCACTTGTGACCCCTCCTCCCTATCCAGGCCCAGTGGCACCTGATCAAGTCCTCCCCACATCACTCTGACCTCCCCCAACACATGACAACACAGCCCCCAATAATCCAGGACCCTCTCCCTGTCAGAGGCCTGCACATTAGCTACTTCAACTGCCCTTTGCTTCACAGTCCCAGGACACTATTCTGCCTACTCCATCAAGGCAGCATCCACATTCTGGATGTTTGTCATCCAGCTGCTCTGTATGATAAACTCAGGAGCCCTAAACAGGGCATAGCACAACCACACAGGGAACCACGCACCCATCTAGGGCTCACCTCCTTTTCCAGCTCTAGGCTGATCAGCGTCTCTTGCATCTTCTCTTGGCGCCCCAACCTCCTCTGCAGCCCTTCTAACTCCTCCTGGAGAAGTCCATGGGTCTCTCTCATCTCCCTGACAGGGCCAGAAATAGGCACTCAGATGGCTACATACCCTGGGAAAGAAGCCGAGAACCAGGACAGAGGCCTGCTCTACACGGCTGTGTGGCAAGCTACATGCCCACGAGCCCCGCCCCTCTCACCGCAGGCGGGTGTTCTCCTCCCGCAGTTGCCTGAGCTCCCGCTCCACCTTGGGGAGCCGCACCAGCTCTGACTTCATGTTCTTCACAATTGCAGCGTCCTGCTCTTGCAGGGACAGCTTCTGCTCCAAATCCTGATGGAGACCAGGGACAGATAAGAAGAAAAAAGTATGAGTCATGAAGAGACACAAAGGAAGTTACACCACGCCACTAAGGGAAAGAAGTCAGTCTGTAAAGGTTACAAACCATATAGTTCCAACAGCAGGACATTCTGGAAAAGGCAAATTACAAAGACAGTAAAAGCAGCAGCGGTTGTTACAGGTTTGGGAGGGAAAGGCAGGCACCAACAGGTAGAGCACAGAGGATCCTCAGCGCACTGAGGCTCTTCTGAATGATACTCAAATGGCAGAGACACATAACATTACAGGTTTGTCCAAACCCACAGAGCGCAGAGCACCAAGAGTTAGCCTAAGTGAAATGTGGACTCTAAGTGACATGATATGGCAGTGCAGGTCTATCTCCATAACAAATGGAACACTCTAGTAGGGCACTGATAATAGGGTAGGCTGTGCTGTGTGGGCAGGGAGTACGGGGAACTCTGCACCTTCTGTTCCATTTAGCTTCTCTAAAACAATACAGTCTATCAAAAAAATAAAAAAGTCACAGAAGCAACAGAGTTCTTGTGGTAAACTGTCCAGGTCCTCAGCAGCCTCCATGGTACAGGCACTTTCTCTAAGGAGTTATGCCTGGCTGTGCCCTTCATACCGTCTACCCCACCCCCACCCACCGTGCACTGCCAGCAGCCTTTACACCAACATACTGCCCTCAGGGAGGTTTCTAGGGACAGAACCCCATGTCAAGCCTGGCTTAGAGACACTCAGAACTAGAACATCCCAGTCTGCCTATGTAGTATCTGCTTCTGTCGCTCCAGTGACACATGTAACAATTAAGGCTTTCCAACAGCAAGCACAGACTTTTCCTTGTAGTATGCAGGCCCCCATGTGGGTATCTGTGGGCCCCCCATACATAATGGGAGATAGCTGGCATCCATTAGTGAAAAGTGAATGAATAGGCTGAGAGTAAGAACCAGGACCAAATCAGCCAATCAACTGACAAACACTAAAGGAGTCCATCTCTGTGCCATATACCAGGTCGAGGAGTGGGGACACAGTGGTGCAGACAGATGTCAGGCAGACAGATCCTGAGGCTTCTAGGGAAGGACAAAGGCCCTAGAAGGCATCAATAGAAGTGCAGGGGGCTGGGCTAGGGCCGAGAAGGAAAGTGGGCACCGCGCCCAAGGGAGAGGGCACACAGGGGGCAGCGAGGGGCCAGGCCTTGGCTCAGGGTCCAGGGAGCCACTCTAACAGCAATCGGGAATCACCATCTCTCTTTGTCAGCATTCTCCACAGAGAAGCAGCAAGCAGGGCTTGAGCTTGAATCAAACAGACCTGTCCCTGGGACTCACTTCAGCCTTGTACTGGCGGGGTGACTCTGGCGGATTTTCTGCCTTGCTAAGCCTATTTCATATTTTCTCCCCAGCACTCACCAATATTTGAAGTTATAGCACATTTATGTTTTTTCTCTGTATGTTTGTAGTCACTCTTCCTTCTCTAGAACTTGAGCTTCATGGGGCAAAAAAGTCTGCCCCATGCAGTGTGTTACCACTAGTGCCCAGTACAATGTCTGGCACACAGGAGACAATCAGGTAACATCCAGGCCACTGAACTGTTTGCAAAAGCAACCGACCACGGCCCAGCTCAGAAAGGCCTGCAGGTAGCTGGAGGGCCAAGACCAACATTGCTGTGTCTACAAGACACATGCTTGGGACTGAAATGGAGTGACTCACCTTAATCTGCTGCTCGTGGTCTGCTCTCACCTCCTGGCTGGCCTGGAGTTCCTGAATTTTCTGATGGGCTTCCTGCCACTTTCTATTAAAAGAATATATACCACATGCAGAAATAGGAATGTAGTAAGGCTAACAGTTCTCCATGGCTTCAGAGCTCTATAGCTTAAACCCATGCTCACATAAATCTAGCCACAGGGCATTCATTTTCAAGGTCTGGAATACTGACCCTGCTGGCTGGCTCCAAAGCCTCAGTCACCCTCCCTAGATGGGTATCCTAAAGCTCTTCCTGCCACCCACAGCAGGTCACACAAAAGACACCCAGCCCTAGTGTAACCATAGTGGACCCCACTCACAGCTGACCTCTCCTCTCCAAAGAGCTAGAACTCTTCCCAATTATCTATTAAAGCAGTGGTTCTCAGCCTTCCTAATGCCGCGGCCCTTTAATACAGTTCCTGTGGTCACAACTCACAGGTTGAGAACCTCTGTACTAAGGGAAGGGTCAAGTCTCCAGGAAGGGCTCTCATATCCATGCTTCTGCCAAGCACATGCCCTATGCCTGCCTGGGTCAGGCGCTCCTAGCCATACCCCACCTGCCTCCCCGCCTTGTCCTGCATGTCCTCTAAAATAGCACAACACCTTCTCCAGCAGCCCTCTCCAAGAAGGCTGGCCTGCCTGCACTGGAGTGGGAGGGGGGAAAGAAGATGTTGCCCATGCTGTGTAGGGACATTAAGACACCCTACTATTGGTGGCACCCATAGCTCAGTAGGTAGGGCACCAGCCACATACACCAAGGCTGACGGGTTCAGGCCTGCTAAAACACCAATGACAACTGCAACAAAAAAGTAGCCGGGCATTGTGGCGGGCACCTGGGGTCCCAGCTACTTGGAAGGCTGAGGCAAGAGATTTGCTTAAGCCAACGAGTTGGAGGTTGCTGTGAGCTTGATACCATGGCACTCTACGGAGTGCCACATAATAAGACTCTGTCTCAAAAAAAAAAAAAAAAGACATCCCAATATTGTGATACTTAGGGTCCTGGCTTCAGAGGCCTCAGTGTCAGTCTTCCTGATGATCTGCAGATAAAGACTGCATCTGAGGGTCCATTTAGATCCCACACTGGCACCCGGCCCTCCTTCACCCCAGCTCACCGGTGCTGTAGCTCCAGCTGCTCCTGCAGCTCCTGTTTCTCAGACTCCAGACGCTTCACCTGCATCTCCTGGTCCATCACACTCCATTGCAGTTCCGAGATTCTCCCCTTTAACATGCTGATGGTCTGAGATAAGAGAGGGGGACAAAGAGCTGCTCAGGGAAGAAGGGCACACTGTCTCCCACACAAAGCCTGGGGTCAGAGCCGCCTCCCCTGGGCAGACAGGACAGGTACCCATGCAAGGGTCTGACACTCAACCCCTCATCCAAGGGCACCCTAGCTGGGAGCAGTCTCATGCTGCCCATGAGCAGACAGAGCTCCAAGCAACAGCCAGACATGACTCACCCTCCCACAGACCTGTGGGCCCTTGCAGGAGGCACAGCCCAGAACATGGGCCCCAGAACCCAGAGCTCGGGCAAAGCAAGACTGGCTGTTCAGGAAGCAGGTCACGCCTCCCCTCCTGACAACACTCCCTTCAGAAGACAGATGTGGGAATAACCTTAACATGCTCCCCAGTGCTACTAAGGCAGAAATAACCTGTAACCTGCTTCCAGGGCTCTGCCAAAGAGAGAACACCACACCAAAGCAGAATGCCAATGAGATATGCCTCCTCCACTAGCAGCTTTTCATGTTACCTCTTGGCACCTGCTATCTTGAACACCACAGGAAAGGAACAAGAAAGGGACAGGAATGGAGACTCCCATTTCCACCAGCACTGACATTAGGGCTTTGTTCCCCAAAGGCACACAAACTTCACTTGGACTACACTTCATACAGACTCCGGCTCAAAGACATTGAGATGCCATCAGATGCTAACAGACCTTGCTGATAATCAAAGAAATGAAAATCCAGAGGATTCCACTTAAAGCTTCTGACAAAAAAAAGCATTTCCAGAAAATACCACTATGCGTGACAAGGAAGAAAGCTGTCATAAAACCAGAATACTCAACAACTGCTATTGTTACAACACAGCAAGTGGTAGCAGCAGCCACATAAACAGCTGTAATGGGAACCTTATAACCCCCCTCCTGAGGGTCTGTTCACACAATATCAGTCCACAGAAGCAAAAGACTCAATGCATGCAGCTACCTACCACATAGATACCTGGGTAAGAAGGGGTACACGAAAAACAGAACAGCAAAAAAAAAAAAAAAATGGGTTGTCAATTCATAATTTTAGGCCAGGTACAGTGGCTCACGCCTGTAATCCTAGCACTCTGGGAAGCCAAGGCAGGTGGTTTCTTTAGTTCAGGAATTTGAAAACAGCCTGAGCAAGAACAAGACCCCATCTCTAAAAAAAACCAGCCAGGCATTGTGGCAGGTGCTAGTAGTCCCAGCTACTAGGGAGGTTAAGGCAAGAGGATGACTTGAGCCCAAGAGTCTGAGGTTGTGAGTTATAATGCCAAGGCACTCTAGGGCAACAAAGTAAGACTCTTGTCTTAAAAAAAAAAAATAAACTAAAATTCGTAATTTTAATAAATGTTCAACTTATGAACTGAAAATCACAGAATGGAAAATTACTATTTTTCCTATGTTCACAACTACTCAAAAAACGTAGGTGCCCATGTGGGAGGTATAATTGAAAAATAAAAATATGGTGGGGTGGCGCCATAGCTCAGTGGGTAGGGCACCTGCCACATACAGAGGTTGGCGGGTTCCAACCCAGCCTGGGCCAGCTAAAACAACGATGACAACTGCAACAACAACAAAAAAATAGCTGGGTATTGTGGCAGGCTCCTATAGTCCCAGCTACTTGGGAGGCTGAGGCAAGAGAATCACTTAGCCTGAGAATTTGAGGTTGCTATGAGCTGTGACGCCATGGCAATCTACCCAGGGCAACAGCTTGAGACTCTGTCTCAAAAAAAAAAAAAAAAAAAAAATTGCGGTGTTACAGTGGAGCAGTCTAGAACACATACTCTTCTTCCTTAGAGAAAGGGGCACAGGAGAGGAGGGCCCTGTGCTCACCTCACCCGCCTCAGCCAGGCTGTCCTCCTTCTCCCGGAGCTTCCTGCTGGTGGCATCCAGGCTCTGCTGACATAGTCTATTGCGTTCCAGCTGCTCCTTCATCTTCTCCTCCATCCCAGCTTCCTTCTCCTGAAGCTGCCGGATACGTGTCAGGAGTTCCTGGTTGCGGTCAACCTCACGCTGTTGAGAGGGCAAGAATGAGATACCAATGCCACTGGAAGGAGAGTCACAGCAGGGAGACCCAAGCCCCACTGCTCTCAGACAGGCTACCACGGCCCAGAGAAGAGCTGGGTGGGCCCCATTAGCCACAGTGGGCAGAACCAGGCCAGGATCCAGGACCCAATTTCTATGTCACGCTCCAGGAACAGCAGCACTACACCTTTCCATGTGAGAAACCAAGACCTCTGGGTGGGTAGCTGGCATGGATCACATGACATACTCATCACACAGTCTGCTCACTAATTGTTTGCAGGGAGGAGATGGAACATAGAAAATCTAAAATTCAGAACTGACCTTGCAAAGAAGCTGAACTTTTGCAGCACTAGCAAATTTTGATTAACTGAACTCTGGCCATCATAAAAATGAGTCGTCATTCCCCCAATGAGCACATGACCAAGCAGAGACAGACAGTGCAGACATGAGGTTGCAGACAGAAACAGTGTATTTACACTGGGAGCAAATCTGCCAGGAGTGCCCATCATCTCACAAAGACCTTCAGAACCACCTGTATTATTAACCTCAGAAAGGCTGTGTGGTTTGTGCTGATAAGGAAGGGACAGAAACAAGAACCACATACAGACTTCTTGACTATAAGGATCCATGGAGACTTAAGAACTCACTGGCACTGAGAAGGGACTACAAAGTAGGGGCTAGAGTCTCCAGAGAGCCAGGTGGTAAATCCTAACTCTGTGGCACCTGGCACTCTAGCGTCTCTCACCCGGCCTTCATCAAGAAGCTGCATGCAGACGCAAGATGGCAGCCAACACAGGCTTGGACAATTTATGAAAACCGAATATACAGCTTTAAAATACAATGTGGACCTAAATACCCAGAAGCACCCCCCTTTGTAAGATTTATAACAAAAATTAATATGAATGGAGTTAATAGTGCTAATGGAGTGGTGGACCCAAGAGCCATATCGGTGCTAGCAAAATGGCAGAATTCAAATAGCATCAAAATTGTCCTGCAAAAGCTTCAGCACCTAATGATGTCTAAAGAAAATATGAAACTCCCTCAGCCACCTGATAGTAGTGTTACAGCAATTAATCAAAAGGAAAACCACAGGCCCTTCCCCCCCCCATTCAATTTAAGCAGTCTTCATTTTCCACAGTAGTAAATTTTCTAGATACGTCTTGTAGACCTCAAAGTACTGGAAAGGAAGCTCCCATTCAAAGGCAATTTATCTTAAGATACCGTAAATGATACTAATTTTTTGTCCATTTGAAGTACATAAGTTGTGCTATAACAAATCATCCCAACAAAAAAAAAAAAAATATATATATATATATATATATACCAATGGTCAGATGCTCATGAAAAAAATGTCCAACATTATTTATCAACATAGAAATGCAAATTAAAGCCATAATGATGTATTACTACCATGTATCCAATAGCGCAACTAATATTAGCAATGCAGAATAGCTGGAACTCTAACATATCACTGGTAGGAATGTTAAATGATATAACCACTTTTTTTTTTTTTTTTGCAGTTTTTTGACTGGAGTTGGGTTTGAACCCACCACCTCTGGCATATGAGGCTGGCGCCCTACTCCTTTGAGCCACAGGTCTCGCCCTTATCTTTTTTTGTTTTTTAGACAGAGTGTCACTGTCTTTGCCCCCAGTAGAGAGCGATGGTGTCACAGCTCACAGCAACCTCCAACTCTTGGGCTTAAGTGATTCTCTTGCCTCAGCCTCCCAAGTGGCTGGGACTACAGGTGCCTGCCACAATACCCAGCTATTTTTGGTTACAGTTGTCATTGTTTAGCTGGCCCGGGCTGGGCTCCAACCCACCACCCTTGGTGTATGTGGCTGGTGCCCTTACTCACTGAGCTATGGGTGCCGAGCTTTGTCTTTTTTTTAATATGCAAGAGCTGCTAAGAAGTCATTGAATAATTTATTATAATGGCCAAAAATTGGAAATAAGCTAAATATTCGTTAACCAATGTTTAGTGAAATTAACTAAGAGACATCTATACCATGGAACAATGTGTAATGATTAAAAATGTCAAAGTAGTTCTGTAAGTTGAACGTGGATGTTTACGACATACATATAAATCGAAAAGGCAAATTGATCAACAGTATACATAATATCTTATTGGCATAAACATAGTCTGTGATAAATAATTGTATATATTTATATGTATGAAAATTTCCAAGGGATCTATACTAGTCTACTGAGTGGTTAACTGGAAGGTCAACTATGAGAGGAACCACTTACAAAGCGATTTTTCACTTTCCTGTTTTCCAGTGTTAAATTGTTACAATAAATTAACTTAATATACATAATTAGCAGGAGCAAGTGTGTGAATTTCATGACCTGGCATTTTCCAGGCACCATTATAAACAAGGATCATTTTGTCCTCTCTAAGTGGGGAAAAATTTGTTTATTTTTCAACGGAGACTGTCTCACTCCATTGCCCAGGCTAGAGTGCCATCCTGTCAGCCTAGCTCACAGCAACCTCAAACCCCTGGGTTCAAATGATCCTCCTGCCTCAATCTCCCAAGCAGCTGGGACTACAGGCGCCTGCCACCATCCGCAGCTAATGAGGTCTGACTCTTGTGCAGGCTAGTCTTGAACTCCTGAATTCAAGAGATCCACATACCTTTGCCTCCCAGAGTGCTAGGATTACAGGCTTTAGCCACCATGCTCAGCCTCAAGTGGGAAAATGTTGATGAATAGAGCTTTCTAAGGCCGTGAGAGGTGGTCCCCACCTGTAATCCTAGCAAGGCCCAGGCGGGTGGATTGCTTGCCCTATAATCCCAGCTACTTGGGAGGCTAAGGCAAGAGGATAACTGGAGCCCAAATAAGAGTCTGAGGTTGCTGTAAGCTATGATGCCATGGCACTCTACTGAGGGTGACAAAGTAAGACTGTATCTCAAATATATATATATATAGAGAGAGAGAGAGAGAGAGAGAGACAGAGAGAGAGAGGTTTCTAGTTAATTGAATACCAATAAACAAGAATTTACTGTATGCTGGAAAGGAAACGTTCTGTTTAATTCTTCTACCAACCAACTGAAAAAAGCATGTAACTCAATTGTGACTGGGAAAATATGATGTCCACAGGTGACAAAGTAGGAGGTCTCCGTGCCTAATCATTTTTCCCACCTCTCCAAATGAAGCAGTCAGGATCTTTTAGTCATGAAACTGCAAGAATCCACCCCTACCACCCTTTTACGATGATAGACCCTGCAGGTAAAACTGACAAAAAATCAGAACACTGTAGCTCAGCTTTTTCTGCAGATCCTTGGAACCTTCTAATGAGAATTCTGACAGCCAAACTCAGACAAAACACCCAAGACTCCCCTTACGTAGTAGACAATGTCAGGGCACTATAAGAAACGTACATCAGTGTAGCGCCATTCTCAGGAGAGACTTTCACAATCCTGCCATCTTCCTGGGTTTTCTCAACTCTGAAATTAAATCCTCTCTCACTACCTCCTGTATTTCCCCACGTCTGGGCACTATCATTACCATGACAGTTCCTCCAGTGTCCTAATTAATAGAGAACGAAAAGCCACGAAGAAGAAAGTCAGGACCCCAGGACTTACACTCGGAAGTTGTATCTGCCAATGCCAATGAGAAAATTAGCCAAATACAGAGGAGAATGATTCATCTGTTCTTTCCTTCCCTATCTCCTCTTGCTGGACCTTTCCTGTGTGCTTCTCGAAGGAACATATCAGAAGTTTGCTTCTCCTCTTCCTGCTCTCCATTTAATCTCCCTACCCCACATGGTTCTGCAGAGGCCCATCTAGGCCATCAGAATTCCGTAGCTAGTCTGTGCTGAACCAAGACATTCCATTTGCAGTATAGTTTTTGTTTTGTTTTGTTTGAGACAGAGTCTCACTTTGTCCCCCTCTGTAGAGTGTTGTGGTGTCACCACAGCTCACAGCAACTTCAAATTCTTGGGCTTAAGTGATACTCATGCCTCAGCTTCTCAAGTAGCTGGGACTATAGGCACCTACCACACACCTGGCTAATGTTTGTATTTTAGTGTGTGTGGGGGGAGGGTTGTCTCACTCTTGCTCAGGCTGGTCTTGAATTCCTGAGCTCAAGTGATCCTCCCTCCTCGGCCTCCCAGAATGCTAGGATTACAGGCCTGAGTCACTGTGTCTGGCCTGCAGTGTAGTTTTGAAAGCTTGTTCTTACGCAAAAATTATGAATTTCTCCAGTGTGCCTCAGTCCCTCTTCACATGACAGCCTAATTATGAGCAGCCTGAATCTATTCAAACAGGACCCAGGTTCTGGATTTGGGCCTGAAGGCCTGTGGAAGAACCACCTACCTACCTCCTCCTCCCCTTCCATCCCCACGTGCAGTGAGGGACTTGGTGAACTTCGCAACAAAGCCGCTGTGCTCCAACCTGCCTCAGCCTTGTTTAGCTACCTCCGCAGTGAGTCAGGAGATCCAGGGGTGCCCAGATGGGGCTCTGCCAAAGGTCAGAGCCATAGTTCTCATACAAAGAGCTTGATGTTTACTGGCAGCTGCAGGATGTTTAGTTATGAGGAGCCAAAATTCCCCAGCAGTTCCGTTCTGTGCGTCTACTTTTCTGTGAGCAGAACTGCCCAGCCCTTCTGGAGAACTCATAGACGGTATCTTACTACACCTGCCTCGTCACTGTCACCTCCGTCTGCTCAACTCTCATTTTCTTACTTCCTGTCTGCTTTTCTCTTTGTCTTAAAGCAAGTCACAGGGGTTAGCAGTGAGAAAAGGGGTCTCCGTAGAGGACAGAAGAGGGGATTTTTTTTTTTTTTTGAGACAGAGTCTCACTATGTTGCCCATGGTAGATTGCCATGGCATCACGGCTCTCGGCAACCTCAAACTCTTTGGCTCAAGTGATTCTCTTGCCTCAGCGTCCCGAGTAGCTGGGACTACAAACGCCCACCATAACACCTGGCTACTTTTAGAGCTGGGGTCTCAGTCTTGCTCAGGCTGGTCTCAAACCTGTGAGGTCAGGGCAATCCACCTGCCTCCCCTTCCCAGAGTGCTAGGATTATAGGCGTGAGCCACCATGCCCAGCCTTAGAAAAGGAGTTCTTTAAATTCATTCTACACACATACACATACACAGATCAAGAACTTGGGCCTTGTGAAACCCTGAGGATCAGGATTCCTGGCTAGCTACCTCTGGACATCCGTAAAACAGAGTAACGAGATTCCTGCCCACCCCAGCACTTCCCACTAGTTCCTTTTTGTATGTCTGTGATACAGAGTCTCAAGCTATCACCCTGGGTAGAGTGTCCTGGTGTCAAAACTCAGCAACCTCCAACTCTTGGGCTCCAGTGATCCTCTTGCCTCCGTTTTTCTCTTTTTAGTAGAGACAGGGTCTCACTTTTGCTGAGGTTGGTCTTGAACTTGTGAGCTCAGGCGATCAGCCCACCTCAGCCTCCCAGAGTGCTAGGATTACAAGCCTGAGCCATGGCGACCAGCCTTTCCACTAGTTTCTTGTCCCTCCACCCCAGCCTTTCTGAGAAGCCAAATGAGTCAAAATGGCTTAAGAGGTTATCATTTTTTATAACAATATCATTAGTACAATATTTAAAGTTTACAAAGCCCTTTCACCTATACATTACCCTGTTTAAGCTTCACCACAGCCCTGTAAAATCAGATTTTTTTATTATCCCCTATTTGTAGAGAGGAAAACCTGAGTGGTGACTGGTGAAGCAACTTAGGCATGTGATGGCATTGGAACTCTAAATGCAGGCCCCAGGGCCTGGGTCACTGAACAGGTGCTTCTAGTATAAACGGCCCTAATCATAGTTCCTGGGGAAGAATGTTTTCCTTTCCAACATATAGTAAATTTTTGCTTATTATAATTCAGTAGACAAACCAAATACATTAGGCCAGTGTCTGTGCAGAAGTGACTATTAGGTGGATCAGAGGTGGACACCTGCCTGGGGCAGCCTGCCATTGGCTGGTTAATGGCTCATGAAGATGCCTTGGGCAAGGAGCTCTTCCCAATGACGCGTCAAGGAGCAAAGCCATTTGGTCCAGGGCTTTCAGGCATCTGGGTTGTTGACAAAGAGGGGAAAACAGCACAGACCCCTGCTAGGAAAAGGGCAGAGAGATAACCAGAGGGAATGAGGCCAGTCATGAGAGACAAAGGGAACAGCCAGTCCCTACAGCTGCCTCAGGCCTGAACAGCTCTGGGTTCCAGCTTGTACAGCTGTGATAAACTCTCCCTCTCCTAGAGGGCCTCAGTGTTTCTCTGGTTTCTTCCTGAAACCAAAGGAGCCTTTCCACTCTGCTGCTTTACCCCAAAGCAGTGGCTCCTGTCAGGCACCCAACAGGAAGAGATGTGGGGTCTGAGATGTCTCTGAGATTTCACTATCGTACCTGGCTGATCTTCCAGATTTCTGCTGTTCTCCTTTCCTCTCTGCCCAGGCCAAGAAACTCCGCTCATTATGGTCTTGAGTGAGGCAGGCAACACACAGGACCTGCCTCTGAATCCAGGTGGCTAATCTGGCTCTTTGAGGATCAACTTTACAAAGATCAAAATTTGTGAATCACCTTCTATAACAAGGTGAATGTGTAGTTTTCATTTACAAATGTTGAGATTGTGTGCCAAGGGTAAAGATTTTTGCAAATACAAAGGCAGATTGTTTCGGTAAGAGAATACTTATTACACTACAGAACAAGGTGATTGCCTTACAAAATCAGTTCTGTAATTAAAAGATGCAATATTTGGTAGAAGGGAATCATTTGGAGGAATTTTCTATCCCAAGGAAAAACTTACTTCAGGCGGATATTTTTCTACTCAGAATTTTTTTTTTTTTTTTTTTTTGGAGACAGAGTTTCATCTGTGCTCTGGGTTGAGCGCCATGGTGTCATCATAGCTCACAGCAACCTCAAACTCCTGGACTCAAGTGATCCTTCTGCCTCAGCCTCCCCAGTAGCTGGGACTACAGGCGCCCACCGCAATGTCCCACCGGTTGTTTTTTTTTTTTTTCTATTTTCATTAGAGACAAGGTCATGCTCTTGCTTTGACTGGTCTCACTCTCCTGAGCTGAAGCAATCCACCAGTCTAGGCCTCCCAGAGTGCTAGGATTACAGGAATGAGCCACTGTACCTGGCCTACTCACTTAGATCTTACAAAAGGAAGTATAATCTTACATACATACCACCTAAACTAGCTTTTGTACTTTCGCCTTTTTTTCTTACTTCACTTTTCCCTTTAGCTATAATTTTTTTTAAGCTGCATCATATTCTATTGTGTTCAAACTTTGGGGAGGAGCCACTTCCCTGAATACTCTTTACCTGTTTTAACAAGAAGCTTTAAATACGAGAGCCCCAGGTGTTTAAATCAGAGCACTTCAAAGGGCAGCTGGCTCTACAATCCGGGATATAATAGTCAAAACAAATATGATTCAGCTTGAATTTGCGGTAAGGCCAAGAGTTTTCCAACCAGGACTATCCTGACATAATACAAAATGC
This sequence comes from Galagoides demidoff, assembly GCA_963574575.1. NCBI lineage: Eukaryota > Metazoa > Chordata > Mammalia > Primates > Galagidae > Galagoides > Galagoides demidoff. Next base: position 9,650 of record CAUYQV010031584.1, on the reverse strand, counting down.
AGAAAGTATATGCAATCTTTCAAAGCTAAGGTATAATGGTTCAAGCCTCTATTTTTGGTTATTAGGGAGGTAGGACAATGAATGAATCAGTTAAGAAATGTATGTTGCGAATAAAAACAACAGGGAAAAACAAACAAAACCACACATGTAAGCGAGAGATCTAGTAGGTTCTCCCAACACTTCAGTCAGGGGATAAATATTTTGGTTTTCTGGCTCCTGTAGTAGAAGGGCAATAAGGAAAAAGCTTTTAGGTAAGTCAAGCCAACCCCAGCACCCATATAGACCGAGGAGTCAAGAGAGGAAGTACCCTAAAGTCACCACAGGGATAGAAAGCCCTCAGGCTCATCCCCTACGAGGCAAAGTCCCATCCTAGTCAAGACCATGCTGAAATATTAATAGCTGTCTGGTTAGTGGCCAGTGTTCTACCTGAATGTCATAGGTATGGTCAGGCAGAGAAAAGATAATTTTCAGAGAACATCTACAAGGAGACTGTAGCCCTGTCTGAAAAGGAGATGGTCTGAGTGAAGAAGGGTCCCCACACCTCCGCCTGGCTCCTGGCTGCCTGATTCTTCAGGTCTCAGGACTCATAGTGATTCTTCTGGAGCATTGACTTCTAAGGTGAAATTAAATGACTTTGCTAAGTGCTCCTATACAACCTTGAAATTACCTCTCATCATCTATCCTTCTTGGGTGCAGTGGCTTACTTCTATAATCCTACCACTTTGGGAGGCCAAGGTGGGAGAATCTCTTGAGGTCAGGAGTTCAAGACCAGCCTGAGCAAAGGGAGACCTTGTTGCTACTAAAAATAGAAAAATTAGCCAGGTGTAGTGGCAGGTGCCTATAGTCCTAGCTACTTGGGAGGCTCAACCTAGGACTTTTAGGTTGCTGTGAGCTAGGCTGAGGCCATGACATTGTATCCTGTGGGATACAGTCTGCCTCAAAAATAGAAAATATATACATAATGCCCATATCATTTGAAGGTTTGACATCTTTTTCTCATTAGACATGAACTTCTATGAGAATAGAGTACATCTCTCTCAAGTTCAATGATATTTCTTTAAGTACTTAACATCATTTTAGGCACATAACAGTTGCTCAGTAAATTTTTATTGGATAGAACTAAACTGCTTTGGCTCTCCTGAGTGGAATTAAACTGTTGTGCTCCTTCACAAGTTATCACATTTATAATTATCATAATTATATTATTTATAATTATTTGCCTAAATCTGTTTTCCTCATTAGATTATTAGCTCTAGGAAAGCAAGGACAAAATCAGTTCAATTTATCTGGAGTTATGAGAAAGACATGATGGCTATGTTAGCCAGTTGGATGAGAGTTTTCCAAACTGCATATGGAAGCAACACACTGTATCCTATGATAGAATTAATGTACACAATTATGATCTGATAAAAGAAAAAAAAATTTATCTGGAGTTTATCATAGTATCTGGCATATAAACAGGCATAAATATTCAATAAACATTTGTTGAATAGATGAGTTGTTTTTTTTTTGACACATAGTTTTACTATGTCACCCTAGGTAGAGTGCCATGGCATCACAGCTCACAGCAACCTCCAACTCTTGGGCTCAAGCGATTCTCTCGCCTCAGCCTCCCAAGTAGCTGGGACTACAGGTGCCCACCACAACGCCTGGCTATTTTGTTGTTGTAGTTGTAGTTGTCATTGTTGTTTAACAGGCCAGGGCTGGGTTCAAACCTGCCAGCCCCAGTGTATGTGGCCGATGCTCTAACTGTATTACTTACGATACATAAAACTGTAACCTCTCTGAAACTCAGTTTCCTGATTTATAACGATAATCTCCCATAAATTACCATAATGATTAAATGCTATGCATGGGTATAAACTCAATAAATGCTTCTCCCCAGTGTGAACCCAGAGACCGAAGCTTTGGAGTTTGCAATAGGATAAAAATGGAGGACAGGGAATTTAGGAAATTTATCTGGGATTTTGTCCTAGAAGCATTAATCTGCAAAAGGTCCAGGTCAAGGGAGTAAGAGAGTGTATTAGTTTTCTAATGCTGCCATAAAAAGTCCCCCAGACTGGGTGCCTTGAGCCATAGAAATTTATTTTCTCACCACCCTGTAGGCTAGAAGTCTGAGGTCCTGGTCTCAGCAGTGTTGGTTTCTTCTGAGACCTCTCTCCTTGACTTATGGGTGGCAATCTTTTCTCAGAGTCCTTTTTTTTTCTTTTGAGACAAAGTCTCAATTTTTCACCCTCTATAGAGTACCATGGTGTCATAGATCACAGCAACCTCAAACTTTTGGACTCAAGTGAGCCTCTTGCCTCAGCCTCCAAAGTAGGTAGGACTACAGGCTCCCGCCACATGTCTAGCTATTTTTAGAGAAGAGGGGGTCTCACTCTAGCTCAGGCTGGTCTCAAACTCCTGAACTCAAGCAGTTACCTGCCTCTGTGTCTCAGAGTGCTAGGAGTACAGCTGTAAGCCACCATGCCTGGCCTTTTCTCAGTGTCTTCTCATGGTCTTCTGTCTGTGCTGTCTGCATTCTAATCTCCTTCTGTGAGGACCCCAGTTGTCCTGGGTGAGGAACTACCCCAATGACTTCATTTACCTTGATTATTACTTTTAATACCTTAGCTTCAAATAAATTCTGAGGTACCTGGGATTGGAGCTTCAACATGTGAATTTGAGGGGAACATAATTCAGCCCATAACCGGGGGCACTGGCATATGCTACCACTCTCCTCTCAATTCAAAAAATATCTCATTAGGCTGGACTCAGTGGCTCATGCCTATAATCCCAGCACTTTGGGAGTCCAAGGTGAGTAGATTGCTTGAGTTCAGGAGTTCCAGACCAGCCTAAGCAAGAGTGAGATCCTGTCTCTACTAAACATTGAAAAATTAGTTGGGCATCGTGGCAGATATCTGTAGTCCCAGCTATTTGGGAGACTGAGGCAGGAGGTTCTCTTGAGCCAAAGAATTTGAGGTTGCTGTGAGCTATGGTGATGCCACAGTACTCTACCCAGGGTGACAGAGGGAGACTCTGGCTCAAAAAAATAAAATAAGAAACAAAACCCCCCAAAATATCTTGCACATAATCTTCTGGCGGAGGATAACAATTTTTAAAATGCATACAACTTGCTCACAGGGTGGTGTCCCAGCCACTCACCTCAACATGAATTGCTTTATTGAGCAGAGTCAGTGACCCAGGTCAGACAGGAGGTCAAGAAATGAGAAATGAGTCATTTTGACTCACAAGTTGCTACTGGGAAGGTCAGAGCTGGGTAGGCCTAGGAATAATGACAAATAATTTTTTTTGAGTGACATTAGCCCATTTCTTCTACTTATTCTGCACATTAACTCAGTGATGCAGATATATTATTATCATCCCCACCTTAAAGTGAGAGAAGCTTATGCACAGAATGATTAGGTCAGAGCAGGAATCAGAATCAAAGTCTTCCTGAGGCCAAAACCCACACTTGTACCCTCTATGTTTGGGGACTGTTTGTAACAAGAATATAGGAGCGGCAAGAGGAGGTGGGAGGACAGCAAAAACAAACAAAAACTTTATGCACCCATTTGGCCATGTGGATTGGAGGCTGAGAGTGCCAAGAATAGAGATGTCAAATGCCCCGTGAGTTACCCTCTTACCCCAACCCTAGCTCAGCTTCATAAATACGAGTCATATCTATGCAGGAAGCCCTGCATGTTCCCCATTTTGGAAAGCCTATGGGGACAGATTTTGTTCTTAAGCTGCTCCATGAATCAGGGCTTTCTCCAGGGCTGGGCTTCTCTACCCCATCAGACCACGTAGCCCTTTGTTAAAACAAATATTTATAACACTTCCCTTGCCAATGTGAAATTAAATACTTAGATAATAAAACCTACCAACACATATAATTCCAGGGAAAAAATAACACTATCTAGAGTGACCAACAATCTTGGTTTGCTGGGAGTGAGGGATTTCTCTGGGACACAAGATTTTCACTATTAAGGCTTAACTGTAATACAAAGGACAAATAGGCCAGGTGTGGTGGCTCACCTTGGTAATCCTAGCACTTTGGGAGGCCAAGGTGGGTGGATTGCCTGAACTCAGGAGTTTGAAATCAGCCTGAGCAAAAGTGATACTCCATCCTATTAAAAATACAAAATAATTAGTAGTCCCAGCTACTGAGGAAGCTGAAGCAGGAGGATCACTTGAGTCCAAGAGTTGCTGTGAGTTAACATGACACCATGACGCTATGACACTCTACTTACCCAGGACACCAAGGTTCTGTGTCAAAAAAAAAAAAGTCAAATAAAAGGAGAGCAATTAAAAATAAATTCACATGGCCAGGCATGGTGGCTCACACTTGTAATCCTAGCACTCTGGGAGGCCCAGGCAGGTGCATTGCCTGAGCTCAGGAGTTCAAGGCCGGCCTGAGTAAGACTGAGACCATTGTCTCTACTAAAAATAGAAAGCTTAGTTGGGCATGTGGCAGATGCCTGTATCCCCAGCTATTCAGGAGGCTGAAGCAAGAGTTTCACCTGAGTCCAGAAGTTTAAGTTGCTGTGAACCATGGTACTCTATCCAGGGCAACAGAGTGAAACTCAGTCCCAATAAATAAATAAATTAAGTAATTGATGAAATAACGTATTAGAAACTTTGCTTGGGCCAGGTTATGCTAGAAGTTGCTTACACTTACTATGATGAATGAGTATCCATACACTTAGGACGAGTGGTCTCTCATAAGAGGATAAAAGAGAAAAATATATAATAAATATAAGAAAATGAAAGGACAGGGTGGGGGCTATAGTAGTATAAAATCTAGCATTTAGAGAAATTTTAATTGATGCCTGTAAGAGAAGAGAAAGTGTCAGGATAGTTGGAGTAGGGATAACATGCAAAACGAATTACATCATGTCAAAGTTGAAAACATGGGGTAGGCTCGGCTCCTGTGGCTTGGTCGGCTGGGGCGCCAGCCACGTGCACCTAGGGTGGCGGGTTCGAATCCCCAGCCTGGGCCCGCCAAACAAAAATGATGGCTGCAACCAAAAAATGGCCGGGCGTTGTGGCGGGCACCTGTGGTCCCAGCTGCTTGGGGGGTGGAGGCAGGAGACTCGCTTGAGCCCAGGAGTTGGAGGTTGCTATGAGCTGTGATAGCTTGAGGCTCCATCTCAAAAAAAAAAAAAAAGAAAGAAAAAAAAGAAAACATGGGGTAACTGATAGCCAGGTGAGGAGCCGGATATCGTCATAAATGCGAGGCCTCTGCATGTGCATTTCACGCTATCACTAAGTGTATGGGACAAGACCGTGTCTCTTTACTTGAAATCTCTCTGTGCTTTGAGGCATCTATTTAGGCTCTACTATTAAAATGATCTTGGGGCCCATGCACTTGAATGGACACCAGGAACTAGAATGTAGACGAGGAGAGGAAAGAAAGACACAGGAGCGACCTGGAGGGTTGGGTGTGTGGTAGAGCTCAAGGCACAGAATAACCCCCAAATAATGAAAATCCTTTCTTCCTTTCTCTCTTTCTTTTCTTTCTCTCACTCTGTTACCCTGGGTAGAGTGCTGTGGTGTCATCATGGCTCACAGCAACCTCAAACTCTTGGATTCCAGAGATCCTCTTGCCTCAGCTGCCTGAGTAGCTGGTACCCAACAGGTACCCAACAGGACACCCAGCCACTTTTTCTATTTTTAGCAGAGAAGCGGTCTCACTCTTGCTCAGGCTGTTCTCAAACTCCTGAGCTCAAGCAATCCACCTGCCTCGGCCTCCCAGAGTGCTAGGATTACAGGTGTGAGCCACCATGCCTGGCCTGAAAAATCCTTTCATATTATGGATTTCATATCAAAGCACTAAATTTGATAAAATATAGAATGGTAATAATATGACATATTTACAACTTTTAGTCATAAAATTCAGTAAGATCAATTCTGTGTCAGTTGAAAGGAGTGGCAAGTCTTCTATGCTACACATTTGCACAGGACAGCTACAAATGGAGACTGGTACAGGTGTGGCGTTCTGGTGAGTCAAACGCCACAAGCAGCATTGCAGTAGGTGATCTACTTTCTGAAATGGTGATCAAAGTCCCAGACAAAATAGAATACAGGCTCAGCACCTGGAGTTCAGTGCTCAGGGTGCCGGCCACATGCGCTGGGGCTGGTGGGTTTGAACTTGGCCAGGGCCCGCTAAACAAAAATGACAAGAATAACAAAAAAATAGCCAGGCATTGTGGTGGGCACCTGTAGTCCCAGGTACTTGGGAGGCTGAGGCAAGAGAATTGCTTAACCCCAAGAGTTTGAGGTTGTTGTGAGCTGTGATGCCACTGCACTCTACTGAGGGCAACATAGTGAGACTTTGTCTCAAAACAACAAAATACAATCTTCCCTCTAGTTGGTGAATGCTTTCCTAAATGGATCATACTGAAGCCAGAAAAGCAGCCTGCCAGATGGAGCCCAAGAAGCTGAGCTGAAGCAGTCCAGCTGACCTAGGCTGCTCAGCCTTCCCCACCCACCTTCCAGGATTATGTAGTTAAGGTTTCACCGTAACTGTATGGGTGTTTATCACAGAAGACTTGAGGAAGTAGTCACACATAGACAATAGGTATTGTGATATTGGAAGAGTAAAGGGTACTTTGATGATACGATGTTTTCTTTAATAATTTAATCCTAGACACTTTGTTAAAGTGAAAAATCACCTTTCTGTTGTTTAAACATTAACATTCTAACATGGTTAGAACGGAGACTACTTTGATGTTACTGTCTGACTACTTTGATGTTACTGTCTATTGGATAAAGTTAAAATTTTCTAGGTTGGTTTCCTTGTATTTCATTATAAAAGTTGTAAGAATTGTAACTGAGGCGGAACAGAAGTGAGAGCTACTCTCACTGTTCTCCAGAAAGGCTGTCTGTCTGATAAATTAAGCTTGTTGGACCTAAACCCGGTTTCTGCATATTGGCTGACAGTGATAGCAGTATTTATATGTAAGGTGAAATTGGATCTTAGGTTTGAAGATTATAAACAGGTTTTCCACCTCTATGAACTTTGAGCTGTTGGGACATTTGACAATCTCATGTGATACGGAAAAATTCTCTGTTGAATAGATCAGCTCATGGCAGAAGCATGTCGCTCCTCCCTGGCCTCAGCACACTGAAGGCCAGAAGGGTTCACACATACATTTCCAAATAGCCTCAGCTGAGACCCACTGTCTTGGGTGCCATCATACAGGTGAGGAAACTCTAAGCGCTAATAGAATTCTAGTCCTACCTGTAAAGTGGGGATAAAAATATCTGCCTTGTAGGGAATTATGAGAACTAAAATGAGATAATAGGTTGGGTGTGGTGGCTCACACCTGTAATCTCAGCACTCAGGGAGACTGAGGCAAGTGGATTGCTTGAGTTTAAGAGTTCGAGACCAGCCTGAAACCCTGTCTCTAAAAATAACTGGGTATTGTGGCAGGCACTTGTAATCCCAGCTACTTGGGAGGCTGAGACAAGAGAATCTCTTGAACCCAAGAGTTTGAGGTTGCTGTGAGCTGTGATGCCAAGGCACTCTACTCAGGGTGTCAAAGTGATTACCTCCACTCACGTAATACAATAGAGCTGTTTATATACCCTGCTTAGAGGAAAGGGAGATGGAAATGATTTTAGCACTTAGTAAATGATTTTTGTGGAAATTTAATAGGTTGGAAAAACATAATAGCCTGGGACAAAGTCTGTTCGGCCTGCAAAGCAAACAATGATTGGTAACAAAAGTCTGTTCAGGGGGGTTGACAGACTTCAGGCTTTCTTCCTGGGATATGAGTTCAGTGAATGAAAACTCAGGAAAGGGATTGGAGTAAACTATTTTTCCCTTGGGCAGGTCCAGATTTTAGGCAGATGAGGGAACTTTAGAGAACAACTTCCTCTTGTGCTTTGGGAGAAATAGAATTGAGAGATGGGGTAGGAATGGGGTGTCAGACCTGGAGTCTTCTTCAGATCAGCGTGGCAAAGCGCCACATTTTGTGACATTGGGTACTTACTGAGCCCCAGCAGGAAGAGATGAATCAGCTGGAGGCTTTAGTGCACACACCGTCTTCCTCAGTTTGGGCCCCAGGCTGACAGAGCAACCACTTACCAGGAGTATCGCTGGTTACCACAACAGGAAAGGTTAAGGTGGTGAAGCCTCTTGACTTTTATAGCTTCCTCTCACATTTCATTGGCCAAAGAAAGTCACGTGGCAATACCTTCGGGTGGATAGGAAATTATAATCCACCACATGTCCTTTGTGAACAACCCTAATGACCACGGTAGTTAGGGACCAAACAGGTCAGAAAATTTATTTATCAATTTTCCCAGAGAAAGACTTTGTTGAGTACTGGCACATTACCAAGGATATGCTTTTAAAAAAATTAATTATGAGCAAATAGTTGCACTTTTTAATTTTATTTATTTATTTATTTTGGCCGGGGCTGGGTTTGAACCTGCCACTTCTGGCATATGGGGCTGGTGCCCTACTCCTTTGAGCCACAGGCACCACCCCAAATAGTTGTACTTTTTGCAGTCTTTCCGGTTGCCATGGCCACAGCTGAGTTTCACCACCCTGGATTAACTTCTGTAGTCTTCTTTATTATAGTCAAGAAGATTGCTGTGCCCTCACCTGGGGCTCTCTTCCTCTTTTCTACTCCTATAGACTTTTCCTACTCACATTTCGAAACCTAAACTTCTGAGAGTAGCAAAATAAAAAAAGAGAATGAGAGAGAGAACACTCTATCAGAAACTGAGTTTGAGGCTCGGCGCCTGTGGCTCAATCGGCTAAGGTGCCAGCCACGTATACCTAAGGTGGGGGGTTCGAATCCCCTGCCCGGGCCACCAAACAACAATGATGGCTGCAACCAAAAAATGGCCGGGCATTGTGGCGGGCGCCTGTGGTCCCAGCTACTTGGGAAGCGGAGGCAGGAGACTCGCTTGAGTCCAGGAGTTGGAGGTTGCTATGAGCTGTGATGTCATGGCACTCTACCCAGGAGGATAGCTTGAGGCTTCGTCTCAAAAAAAAAAAAAAAAGAAAGAAACTGGTGAAATGGCCAATGCTTTTGGCGTTGAGTTGGTTCTTTTCTTGTGACCTAGAAATGCTAGAAAATGTTGCTTCCTTTTCCATTTTTAATATGCAGTTGCTTCTCAGATTGTTCTTTTGTGGGGAGCCTTCGTAAAACTCAGGAGTGTGTCAACTCATCCCGAATATGAATGCTCTGAAAGAATAATAGATATTACGATTTCTCGAGTTTCGGTGGGTCTGAAGTTCTGGAGCAGCCTAGCATGCAGTTTTGGCTCAGAGTCCTTCAAGAAACTGCCATCAAGTTGTCAGCCAGGAGGCCTGGCAGGTTGGCTCACACCAGGCACCGGAATGCCTGGCTAATTTTTCTAGTTGTAGTAGAGATGGGTTCTTACTATGTTGCTTAGGCTCCTCTGGAACTCCTGAGCTCAAGCCATCCTCCCACCTTGGTCCCCCAGAGTGTTAGGTATAATGAACACCCCTGTGAGCCACCGTGCCCGGCCTATGTTTTATTTCTTTCTTTTTTTTTTTTTGTAGTTTGGCCTGGGCCAGGTTTGAACCTGCCACCCTTGGTATATGGGACCAGTGCCCTACTCAGAGCCACAGGCGCTGCCTCAGCCTATGTTTTTAAATCTTGCTGGGTTTTTTTTTGAGACAGAGT
>CAUYQV010031583.1:0-16539 GCA_963574575.1 Galagoides demidoff | reverse complement strand
ATTCCCTCCCCTCAGCCTCTGGCAAACTTTAATCTTTTTGTTGTCTCTATGGTTTTGCCTGTTCCAAAATTTTAAATAGTTGGAATTGTATAGTATGCTGTTTTTTAAGATTGGCTTCTTTCACTCAGCAACATTTAAGGTTTAAGGTGCCTCCGTGTCTTTTCATGGATTGATAGTGTATTTCTTGTGTTGAATAGCCATTTGGATGTACCGTGGTTTATCCATTCATCCACTGAAGGACACTTAAGTTGCTTCCAAGCTTTGACAATTATGAATAAAGCTGCTATGAACATCTGTGGATTTCAGGTCCATTTGTGTTTGGACGTAAGTTTTTAATATACATGTTTTAATATACCTATTTACAATTAGGCTTTTTGAAACTGGATAATCTTTTTTCATGAGTTCTAGAAAATTCTCCTGTATTATTTCTTCAAATGTTGCCTCTGTTCCTAGTCTCTATTTTCTTTCCATAACTTGAATAATACACATTTTCATTCTATCCACCACATTTCTTATTCTCTCTTTAAAATTTCTATCATCTTGTCTTTTGTTGCAGTATTCTAGATTACTTCATCTGACCTGAACCCTCAGTTCATTACTTATCCCTTGTGTTTTGCTTAATTTGCTGTCAAATCTACCTCTTAAGTTTTCATTTCAGTTATATTAATAGTAATTTTCATTTCTAGACATTTCATAGGATTATTCTCAAAGTTGTCACTTTTATAGTTTTGTGCTCTCTACTGAAATTTTCAAGCTTATGTTTATTTCTTTAAACATAGTAAGCAGTGACTTTATAATCTATGTCTGATAATTCCTATACCTTAATTATTTAGATCAGTGTTGCTGATTCTCACTCATAGTACCTGCTGTACTGGTATCCTTGGTGATATGCAAACTACCATTTTTCATTGCTCTTGAAAAATGTATTAACAGAGGCTCCTGAAGCCCTTTACAAAGGTATCTTCTTCTGAAGAGCATTTGTATTTTTTTCCTGTGGTCATTTAGGGCACTGCCAGCTCCTAACAATTTTAGACCTAACAAATGGTTTGAGCTTTCTTTGTTTGCCTTGAAATCATTTGTACTTCTGCGTGGGGTTCATTGATTAATTTACAGCCTTCCAGGGAAAGGTTTTCTTTCTTTTACTTTTTTTCTTTTATATGTGCTCTCTTCTGATCTGGGTTAAGGCAACTCTCCTGCTCCAGGGGACAGGTGGGAGTATAACAGTGCTAATTCACACATTCCCCTTACCTGGAGTATGTAGACCCTCAGAATATGGTTTAATGTGAATCTGTGTGGGTGTCTATCAAAACCCAGATTTTTCCTATTTCTATTCTGTATATTTAAATTTCATCCAGAATTCTTAGTTATTCTTAAAGAAATATTGGTCTATGTAACTTACTAGTCTGTTGTGTTGGGAAGCTGACATTCTCGCAAGTAATATTTTTGAAAAAGAAAATACAAAAATGCTTTTCTCTGCCACTTCTCACTTTTATTTATCATTTTACATGAAATAATATTGACATGCCAAGTGTGTTATTAATTGCATAGTGGAAAACTATTCTAAATATTTGAAGTCTTTAATTAGTGTGTTTTCACTAAAAAGATATGCCTCCTCTCTGAATTCTCAGCAGATATTGAAGAGTTAAAACTGATGCATTTCAAAAGAAATGAATCCACCTAATATAAAGAACTATAATATGCTTCTTTTAATCATCGTATTATGGTTGTGATGCTCGTTTGTGCAATTTCCCCAAAAGCCTGAAAAATGATACATGTCCCTCTGGCAGGAAACTAACACTCCAGGTTGGGCACTGGGTTATTTAACCATCATGATAAATAATTTACACATGAGGATATTATGCAGAAACCTTTTCAATTAACTTTTGTTGACAGAGAAACTAAAGATAGGAGTCAGTGAAAAAAGCCTTTTAAACACATTCTTGACCTATCAGGCAGAAATAACCTCATTTTAAAATAATATCTAACCTAGCAATTCAATGTACTGAAAGGAAACATTATGAATAATAGCAAACATAAAAATTATGTATCTAATATTGTTTCAATTTGAGAAGAAATTTCAAAATTTTCATATACACTATTTTAGTTCACTCAGAGACGTATCTGCAGGTAGAGTAAAGATCCTACAGTCTCTAAATTCTGAAAGATTTTGGTTCTAATCCCAGGCTCATCAGCCTTCAAGCTAAGCCACTGAAGTTTTCTGAAGTTTAGTAGCTAAAATTAGGAATAAGAATTCTTTGCAATGTTATCACAAGGATTAAAGGTAACATATGAAAAATATCTCAGGTAAATGGTAGTTATTATTTGAGAAAGAATTTTCTCTAGTGAATTTAGTCACGGGTCCTATTATATCCTCTTAGTTGATGAGCCACAGTCTCAAGAATGTGGCATTATTTTGAAAAGAAAATAAGTCCTCTTTGGTTTTTTACACATATATACTTGTTTGAAAATGAATTAATGGACAGTCATATTGGTCACAGCAGAATTAAATGTGTTGGCTTTAACAAGTCACATCCAATCAACTGCAGGCGGGCTGCTCACTGGAGTACATGGGCATCTGGAAAACTCTATAGCAGCTTCTAGCAGGATTTTCTTTTCTTTCTTTCATTTTTTTCACCAGTATGCCTTCTTTGTAGACATTTTAGCTTCCTTCATACTTATTCCCAATTACCATTGATTCTATTTGTCAAAAATAATGACATACTTGAAGTCGCTTTCATACTTAGCATTTTGACTACTGAATAAAGGTGTGCAGGCGAGTCTGGCACTGGTTCACAAGAGTCCCTGAGGAGATTGAAGTCATTTCCTAGATGTGCAGGAAGAGACCATCGAGCAGGACAGTGAAGTCAGCACCATCTACCCTGCCCGTCAATATGATGGTAGACATCCTGGCTTTCAGGTCATTAATTAACAAATTAATATGTCAGGCTAATATTTCATGAACAGTTGATTCAAGACAGCCACATTCCAGATGTTAACAGAATGCAGAAAAGTTTCAAACAGACTCCTTCCCTCATGCACTCACAGTCTGGTACCTGACCACTCACACCTCGCCTTTGAATCCCCTTGTACTCACTCTACTTTGCCGGTTTGATTTGTAGCAGAGAAACAGAAATAAATATTCCTGGGGTAGCCAGGGATGCAGTTATGAATGTCTTTCTAATCCATTCACACCACCCAAAACACTTATGCAGGATTATCCATCACAAGTCATTCTGCAATCTCCATCACACTGCCTGCTGAAGGAAGCCTAGGACTTACTACATTTCTCCTAAATGGAAAACAGCTGTGATAAATTGATCCGTTCACCAGAAATCTCATATTAGGAAAAGATACCCTCATATTCCTTATGCAGGAATATCTACCTCCTTGTATAGGTATTTTCTTAACTGCCAGTCTGTCCAACTATGAACAAAATCTTCCTCTATGCTTACCTGTGTCTTTGAGTGCAGCTGGTTCACTTGGTCCCTTTCATTATATTTCTCTGTGAGATACAGTAGAGGCAAAATGTTTCCTGAGCCAGAATAACAAAATTTAAATGATAAACACATATTTTACAAAGTCCCTCAGAAGATAATAAAGGCAGCAAAACAGAACATGTAATTTATAAGACCCACATAAGGAGACACAGCCAGAGAATAAATATCCAGTTTAGGGATTCACCTAATGCCGATATTACTGCTAATGTCACCAAACATTCTGTCTCAGAATTCACTTCCTCTCCTGGATTCTGTAACAACTAATCAAGATTCTGATTATTACTTGGCTGCCCAAATAGATTCCCATATTGGGATACACGTTGCTGCCAAAAGGAAAGAAGTTTTCGGTTCCTTTGTTGGTTTTTCATTATCAACAGATCTTTTGACAAATCCAAACACCTAAGGCTGCAAAGCTTAAGCTTAAACATCAGGCAATCATGATTCCACAAAGAATGAGTTCAAAAATACTAAAGAACTGACCTGACAGGGGACACTACTCCTCTGCCACCATCAGGAGGCTGTCAGTGACAATACAAGTTATACACCCAGCTTCACCTGCCACACTGTGATCCAGGGATTAGGAACTGGGATCAGGATGCCACTACCACTGTAAATGCCTCTCAGCACTCATTGGGAGGTAAGTGGACTTGGAATCATTATGGAGTCTGCCTCATTTGCCTCTTATTATGTAAAGCAAATAAAACCAAACAAAAATGACTCTGCTTCTATAACCTTTATTGTCAGCAGAAAATAACCAAAAACAGTAGGAAGAAGGCCTCTTTCTCAATTCTCCACTCAACATCTCACTTTAGGGTCATCTGTTTGTTGGAAACTGGTTTTCATCTATGATGTAGACCATGTAGGTTTTTTTTTTTGTTTTTGTTTTAGATTGTCCAGCCTATGCAAGATAAAATGGACACTCTAAATGTAGGTAGAAATGGAACCTGAATACCAGTTGAGCATATCCAAAATATTTTATATTTCATTTGTCTTCTTATGTTCCTAGAAATGCAATCTAAGCTTACTCAAGGTAACCTATCTTGTACCCTACCTACTGTTTGTGTACAATCTCTTAATGCAGGTTTATGTAGACATGTGTAGATATGATGAAAAAAGCTACAAAACATAGTGTAATGTACTACCTAAGATACAGTGTGGTGCTATACCTAATGATTAAATGTGCAATAAATGTATCATTGAATGTCCCTATGTCATATATGGAGTGAAGGGAAAGCAAGACAAACTCCCATTGCAGAGAACACACTCGTGTTAACTTCTTACATTCCATATTCACATTAATGAGATACAGACCCTCAAATATACTGCTCCTTTCATTCTATTACACTACATACTTTGCTATTTAAGTATAGTCACTTTTTCTGTAGTTTCATTTATTTCATCCAAATACACAGTTATCTTTCTCTTTTCCAGTTCACAAAGGGAAACTTAGAGTGAAAAAAAGTGTCTTCAGAGAAGAATGAAAAATATACATCCAAGCTTTCTTCAAAAAGGCCTGAGTGACTTTTGCAACATCCCCAACTTCATTTATCTATAGGATGGCTCTTGATAGCTTTGTGTGAGCTTTTTAAGTTCAGCCAAGCCAGCTGCATGATCAACACAAAGACAATAGCTCCCACACATGGGGTTACATGGATTAAAGAACCCGATCCATCAGTAAATCTGCCAGATGGCAGTGGAAGAAAGCTTGTAACTCTCTCACTTTCATTTCAACAGCAGCAAACAATGTTCAATGTTTAAAATAAACTCTTCCAGATGAGCTAAAGATAAACTCTGAGGTGGGTGGACTTGAGTTTGCTAGGCTGCAGCTCTGAAGTGTTTGATTACATTAACACAAAACCCCTGGGTAGGACCCGCTTCTGTCAACAGAATGCCTAGCCTTGAACACCTACTACATGAAGCCATTTCCTGTCCTTTCATGGCTTGGTGGCAGAAATTTGCTTTGCCTTTTTCAAACTAATAATGATTATATATTTCTCTGTGCTCAGCATTTCCTCAAACCATGTGTACAACTTCAAGCTATACCTAAAATGCTAACAGGTATGTCAGTCTTCACAGATGAAAGCTTTTGAATCTGTTCACAACATAAAGTTATACTTACTCATTCACCGTACTACTCTAATAGTAGCAAAAGGAAAAAAAGTGCGGGGGGGTCTGTGAGAGGATTTAGAACCAGTTCTATTCTGCCCATAGCTTCATAACTATCTAGATACATGGCATGTACCACAGGAAAGAAAAGAAAGGCACAAATGCTTTTCTTAACTTTGAATTTTACAAAGGAGGATAGATACCTTTTTGATTGTTTTTTAATAGAATCTAAAACCAACACCATAGGATGGACAAAGCTGTAATATATCATATGTATCATGGTAACTTCTAAAGTTAAAATGACATACAGAAAAAATAACTATGAAGAGTGGTGCCTGTGGCTCAAAGGAGTAGGGTGCTGGCCCCATATCCCAGAGGTGGTAGGTTCAAACCCAGCCCAGGTCAAAAACTGGAAAAAAAAAAAACCTATTTAAATATTCAGGAACTTAGATATTTAACACAATTAGTATGAACTTTTTAAAGGAAGGAAACAGAAGAAAACCTGATGATGAAATTAAATGTTAATGACCAAATATACCAAATTATCAATTAAGTACATCAATGCATTAAAAAAATTCTCAAATTTACTTTGGAAGTCTTTGGAAAATGTGGTCATATATATAAAACAGGCAGAAAGCTAGGTCTCTCACACCAAACAGTTAGCCAAGTTGCGAATGCAAAGATAATATTTTTGAAGGAAATTAAAAATGTAACTCCAATAAACACATATATGATTAAAAAGTTAAACAGATTTACGCTGATATGAGAAACTTCTACTGTTCTGCATACATTAAACCAGCCACCAGATTCCCTTAACCCAAAGCCTGATCCAATGCAAGTTCCTAACTCTCTTCAATTCTATGAAGGCTGAGATAGGTGAGAAAGTTGCACAAAAAAAGTCGGAAGTTCCAAGGTTAAGGAAAGAACCCTTCTCCAAGAAACACAAAAGTGCAAGGGGAAGCACAAGTGCTGATGTAGAAGCCACAGCACGTTATCCAGAAGATCAAGCTAAGATAACTGGTGACAGTGGCTACACTAAACCAAAGATACTCAGGGTTGATGTAACCGCCATCTAGAACTTTTATCACTAGAGAGAAGTCAATGTCTGCCTTCAAAGCTTCAAAAGCAAGTCAATGCCTTCCTTCAAAGCTGGCTCTCTTGTTAGGGGCTAATGGAGCTGGTGACTTTAAGTAGAAACCAATGCTCATTTGCCATCTTGGAAATCCTAGGACCTTTAAGAGTTACCATAAGTCTACTCTGCTTGTGTTCTATAAACGGAACAACAAAGCCTGAATGACAGCACAGTTTACTGAATATTTTTAAGCCCACATTTGAGACCTACTGCTCAGAGAAAAAAAAAAGAAAAAAAACTTTCAAACATTACTGCTCATTGACTCTATTCTCTCTGATAGAAAAGTGCAAACAGATGAACATTGTCATCCCTGCTAACACAACATCCATTCTGCAGCCCATGACTCAAGAAGTGATTTCAACTTTCATGTCTTATTATTTAAGAAATACATTTCATAAGGCTACAGCTGTCATAGATGTCCTTTGATGGATCTGGGCAAAGTAAATTGAAAGCTTTCTGGAAAGGATTCACCATTCTAGATGCCAGTAAGAACAACTGCAATTCCTGGGAGGGGGTTAAAATAACAACATTAACAAGAGTTTGGAAAAAGTTAAGCCCAGACCTCAGGGGTGATTTTGAGGAGTTTTAGACTCCAAGTGGAGGAAGCAACTCGGAAATAGAAAAAACTAGAAGAGGAGTCTAAGAATGTGGCTAAATTGTTGCAATCTTATGGATGAGCAAAGATAGTGGTTTCCTGAGATGGAATGTAATCCTGGAGAAGATGCTATCAAGAATGTTGAAATGAAAACAAAGAACTTAGCGTATTACACAAAAGTAGTCGATACAGAAGCAGATTTTGAGAGTAGTGACTTCAATTTTGAAAGAAGTTTCACTGTGGTAAAATGGTATCATACAGCATCACACATATAGAGAAATCTTTTGTGAAAGGAAAAGTCAATTGGTGTAGCCAAATTCATTGTTCTCTTACTGTAAGAAATTGTCACAGACGCCTCAGCCTTCAGCACCCTGACTAGTCAGCAGCTGACAACATTCAGGTAAGACCCTCAACCAGCAAAAAGCTTATGACTTGCTGAAGGCGAGTGTTTTTTAGCAAGAAAGTATTCATAAATTAAGGCCTTTTTTTTTTTAAGATACAATGCTATTGCATACCTAATATACTATAGTGTAAATACAACCTTTTTATGCCCTGGGAAACTAAAGCCATAAAGTTTCTGTGACTCACTTTATTATGATAATTCACTTTATTATGGTGGTTTGACACAAAACCAGCAGTATCTGAGTATCTCAAATTCTATAGTCTATTATTTCCACTTCTTTAAACTGGACTCAAATTTCACAGTTACTCGCAAAGCACTAAATAGAGATGCTTTTTAATATTTTTTATGACATATATTTTTAGTACTTTACAGTTGTTTTTAAACTTTAAACACTGAATTTCTACTGATTTGCAGTCATTTAATTGTTGCAAAGCACTAAATTTACCTTTTATAGGAATTCTTTCTCTTCATACTCATATTTCATTGGTTTGTAACAAGACCAATAATCTATATGTGATTAATACCAAGCAGATGACACATGCATATACAATTTGAGTTTTCTTTGTTCCCTCCTGTATCCCAAGACCTAGCATAATGCCTGGCACATAATAGGCATTCCATAAATACTTGTTAAGTGAATAAATGAAACATGACTTACTCTTAAGTATATAATAGAAGAGGCGAGAGCAGAAGAGCTATTTGTGTATTAAAGGGGAGAATCGTCCTAGAAGATTCACATGCAATGGGCATTAGTATATATTTCAAAAAGCATGGATAATCTGTTACTACAGCTTAAAAGTGCTTCTGCTGTTCTTCGATTAAACGTCTGTCTCAGCAAAAACTCTTTATTGTCTGCATATGAACACTACAATTAAGTCTCCTCTAGGAATAATTTACCTTCCTCCATGTTAACCTATAACTAATTCAAGTCCCCATCGTCCAGAGGTTTGTGAAACATCTGAAGCTGTCTGTAGGGGCCACGCTCCTGAAGGGTGATTAGTAACATGTTCTCTCTCCAGTGATCCTTAGGACATTTGGAATCAATTAAATATTCAAATACAGATTCTTTCAGATCTCTGGCCAGGCCCAGCAGGTTTGTCAGGAGAGGGAGTTGAAGGCAGATAACTGCTATTCCTCACACCAGAATCTATAGCTGGAGATAGGTTTTAAAAATACACTCTCTAGACTACCAGGGGCTGCAAGCAAACAGTCACACGAGATTAGAAATAATATGGAAAAACAACAGCAGCTTTATGGAGCAGTAAGAGTTACAGCGCACAGGACAACTACTCCCATACAGAGTACCTTAAAGACAAATAATGAGTACACTGGGATTGGGAGACGAGACTAGTAGACGTACAACAGTATGGCCTGCGCTAGGTAAGAATGGGTTTTACATTTTTAAGGGATTGCAAAATAAAAGCCAAACCAGTATGTGAGAATATGTAGTAGAGTTTGCATAAGGTCCACAAAACCTTAAATACAGTAGTACTTCAATAGCTGATCACTTCCCTACACTGACTACCTCCTAAGTTGACTTAATTTTCACAGATTGGACATGCACCACATGTACGTATTATCAGTACAGTAGGCCTAGTTCCTTATGTTGACCACCTCTGATGTTGCTACAGTCCCTGGGTGGTCAACTTACAGAAGTTCAACTGTATTTATAATCTGACCTTTTAAACAGTTTAATGATACCTGGCTTAGAGGTTTTTCTTTTTTTTTATTTCCTCATTATATATACTCACCGAACCATTATACTAATTACTGTTATCATTAAAAGTAGTAATTAGGTGCACTGAGGAAGAAATGGATGTGCGCGTGTACGTGCCAGGCACTTTCCAAGATCCTTTACCAACTCTGTCACTTTCATTCACTCAGCAGTCCTTTCAAGTAGGCATTTATATCTCAACTACAGAGCCAAGAACATAATAGCCCAGAGAAATAAAGTAATTTGCCAAAGTCACAGGGAAGCTAAGTAGTGGGATTGTTAATCAAACCCAGCATGTGGTATGTTTAAGCTGTGAAAACCGTTTCCATTAAATGCTTCTTAGAATCCCAAGTAAATAGTTACAAGTGAAGCTGAGGCAGAAGGTCCAGCAATCTCACCCCTTTTTGGAACAAGACGCTTGAAATAGAAATCAATTTTTCAAAAAATGAAGCCAAGAGCCAGCGTGGAAAATAGATTTTCCACTCATTTATTCCATTATCTGTGAGATTGCTGAGTATGAGAGCAAGTTATCAAAGTAACAGGACTGCCTTTTAGTTCTTTGTTCCATGAAATAGTTAAAAGTGAGTCAGCAAAGGGGAGAAAGGAGAGATGACAAGATGTTAGTCCTCGATTCTATCAGACGCCGCGATGAGGACGTCTTCCAAATGGCAGCTCATTTTGCCTTACAGTTGGTGTTTCCAGATAAGGTTTTAGTTTTCCATCAGGGTAAATTAATATATCCTATTTTATTATGGTGCCACAAACAAGAACTCTGAAAGGCTCCACTCTTAAAAAAGGTCCAAATTCCCTGAAAAGCATCAGGTATCAAAACGTGGCCAGAAAAGATGGTATTAAATGAAAAAAGAGGGCTCCTTTTTAATGAAGTCAAGGTGTAGGACAGATTTATTAGCTTCCATTTTTCCAAGTTGCATTCTGGTGTATTTCCTGCCCATATTTCTAAGTTCACCAGGTCTTTTTGTAGGATTACTTTTTAAAAACATGATGTTTCAAAGAACATGATGCTCCTTTACACACTACACCTGCAGAGACACCCCTGTGCTGATACAAACACTAAGCATTTCTCCTATTTTCAGGGCAATGTTCTAACAGAAAACAGATCTTCTATATGACTTGCCAGGACCATGTCATTCTCAAAAAGGACTGATACTGGTAACTAGATATTTTCAATGGTCTTAAAAATAATATCAAATTAAGGCTTACCCCTAACCAAAATGAATATTAAACTCAGTATAGTTGTCCATCTTTTCGTGTCATAATTGCTCTTTCCAATATTAGATGACAAGATAATGTTAAGTATTAAGTAGATATATTTGATGCTATAATGCAAATGTCTATAACATTCCAGTTTGGGTTTAATTATTGTTATGCACACCACTCATTATTAAAGTTTTACTGTGTGTTTTGACTCTTGAGGGAAGAAAACTAGTAAGTCTCCTTTCCTTAGAGAATTCCTCTTCAAATTATCTGACCAGACCTGTGAACAGATAATTAGTCCTCTAAACTCCTAGTAAAACTATCAAGATCAATGAAAACAGAGTAAGTAGAGAGAATTCTCTCTGCTCACAGGGAATCAGAGAACACACTAGAAGAGAACTTGAAGGGTAACTTGAATGCCCAAGGAAAAGTACAGAGTACTCCAGACTGAAAGAACAATATAGGGACAGGCCCAGAAGTGAGTGAGTAGGTGAGGGTCCCATGCTCAGGACTGAGTGATACAAAGGAATGATTAAAGATGTACTGGCCAAACTACCAGTCACTAGACATGTGCTTATTTAATTAACAGTAAGTAAGATTAGAAACTCAGTTCTCTGTTGTATTTCAAGTACTCAATAACCACGTGTGTCTAGAATCCACCAAAGTGAACGATGCAGACAGAATTCTTTCTACTACTGCAGATAGTTCTATTGGACGGTACTGGGTTTAAGAGTATACAAGGTAAGCTTATTGCCAGCTCATGAAGAGTCTCGAATGTATACTGAAAACTTCAATCTAATAGACGTGGTTTACAAACTACTATATTCTACAAAGTCCTTTTAGGAATCACTCTGGGGAATTCCACCTCTGCCGCAGCTATGATCTCTTTTGCCCATGTAGCTTCTACATTTGAGCAAAAGGCTTTTTTTGAATAAGAAATTCTACAGGCTTCATGCCCGTAGCAAAGTGGTTATGGCACCAGCCACATACACCAAGGGTGGCAGGTTTGAACCTGGCCCAGGGCCAACTAAACAACTGCAACAAAAAAATAGCTGGGTGTTGGGCAGGTGCCTATAGTCCCAGCTACGTGGGACACTGTGGCAAGAGAATCACTTAAGTCCAAGAGTTGGAGGTTGCTGTGAGCTGTGATGCCATGGCACTCTACCAAGGGTGATATAGTGAGACTCTGTCTCAAAAAGAAAAAAAAAAAGACATTCTGCAGATTAAAAAAAAAATGTCCGAAAACACACTTTTTCAAGAAGGGATGTGACAACATGACAGAGATTTAGGTTTTAGAAATATCACCTCAGAATAGTATGTAAAATCAGCAGAGGCTAGTGAGGGTCGCAAAGGCTATATTCAGTGAAGACTAAAGAAATACACAGTTCAGAATTTGCATCAGTAAATTTATTCCAAGTAAGATGTGTATCCACACACCCAGCATATTATTTCCACACAAAACCCAGCATGGGATGGCCATGAAATTCAAACATATTTGAAAAGTCTCTTAAGATAGTATTTTAAGTTAACAAATTCTTTAATAGTTGTCATCCATGCTTGCTGAATTATAATTGTATTGTTCATTATACTTATTATTCATTATATTACATATAACATCTTTGCTGAAATTTTTTATCCAAAAAATAACCTTTCAATAACTTCAAAATATCCACATGTACCTCTCAGCACTGCCATCGTAAAACCGAAACTGTCTTTTATACAAGTAGCAAGAGGTCAAGCCACATCATTCCTGATCACAGATATAACTGATACCCAGTTTCAAAACAGCTCTTTTACTCCTTGCTTCTATTTTAACATGCCAACCATCACCTCACTGATATCCCAGAGTTTTCTTGCAACGGACTCATCCATCGCTTTAGGCAATAGTTCTTCCTCTTTACAATCCCCAAAGTACCTTCCTGACACACCTTCCACCTCAGGTGAAGAGGCTAAATAAATGGAAGTCTGGGCACCTTCTATTGGCGTCTTGAAAAAAGCCCATGACACCAAATTGAAGAGTGGCTTAACCAACGGTGAAATGTGTATGTGCCTCCCAAGGTTAGTCCGTACCATACCAGGATGTAAAACGTTGACAGTAACATTTGTGCCTTCTAAGCGGCGGGCTAGCTCCCTGGTAAAAAGGATGTTAGCCAGTTTGCTCCGACTATAACAAAAGCTTTTATTATAGCTTTGCTCACTGTTCAGGTCTTCAAAGTTGATATCTCCATATTTATAAAGTTTGGAAGAAACCACGACAATTCTGCTGGGGGCTGAACTTTTGAGGAGTCCAAGGAGAAGATTGGTGAGTAGGAAGTGCCCCAGATGGTTCACTCCAAACTGCATCTCAAAGCCATCTTCAGTCTTCATGTAAGGGCACTGGAAGATCCCTGCATTATTGATCAAGACATCCAACCTAGGCTCTTCCTTTAAATGTCAAAAAGAGAATAGCAGAAGTAAGAAAATAGGCCCTTTACTCCCTTTTCTCATCATGATAAATATGTTTTAATAAAAAGCAGAACTTGAGACCAAAAGTATTTAATTGCAGTTGTTGGCCTATAGATCAGAAAACTACTGAAACATTGGCAATTTTGTTTTTAGTTAGTGGGAAGAGGGATTCATTCCTCTGAAGAATATTTCTCCAATAAGTACTGATAACCCTGATCTTTCACTCAATAGTTCTTTTTTCTCATTTATTAAAATGATATGCAAAAGACATCCACAGTTATCTGCCAACAAGATGTGTAGAAATTCAACCTAAGACATGATTTCTAATTTTATACTTTTAAAATGTTTTAAAATACAAATATTTTGATAATTCACTAAAAGTCTTTCTTGAAACAGAAATATAGTCAATTTGGGGAAAAAGCACTCCTGTGATTCCAGATTTTTTTCCTTTAGTTTCAGTTAAACTAGGAAAATACCCATTGGGGAGTTATCATGTTAATACTTAGATCATTAACAAAATCATAATAAATGTTCCTATGATAATTTTTTTTTTTTTTTTTTTTTTTTTGCAGTTTTTGGCCAGGGCTAGGTTTGAACCCACCATCTCTGGCAGATGGGGCCAGCACCCTACTCCTCTGAGCCACAGGCACTGCCCATCCTACAATAAAAATTGTAAAGATTCTTTCAAACTACTAAAATTCTATAATATATTCCTATGAGCTTCCCACAATTGAGAGAAAATCAGAAAACAAAAAGATTTGCAAGCTTAATAGGGAACTATCTTGTGCTTTTTCACATTACCATATCTGCTTCCAACAACTCTGTAGGCGGGTGGAAGTACAGAAGCTAGGTGACTTGCCCATTATCACAGAACTAGATCTGAAGATGAAATCATTTCATACAAGTCCCTTTCTCTAAATTAGCAATCTAGCTTGACTTTATAATTGGGATTTGTAAAATACAGCTCGTGAGGCAATGGAAGCTAGAGAAACCACAGACAGCAGAAGACAGTGAGCCCTGTTTATCTACAGAGCCACTGGGATCAACCACAGGCAACATTAGGATTGCCTTATTCTGTATTCTCTTAAGAATAAATGCCACCAAGGGGATGAAAAGATGGCAAGTCATTTCCTTAAAACCGCAACAAACAGAAAAAGTCAAGAATGCAAACTTAAAACTAGAGAGAGCATCATGAATAAATCAAAGGAAGATTAAGAAACAAAACTAAACAGGTAATATAAAAATATCAGAACAATGCAGTGATTTGTAAATAACAACAACAAAGATAAACGTGTGAAGGTAGTAGGTTAACAAATGCCTTTACCCTCCATTTTCAATGCTAAAATCCAGTCATTTTTTTCTCTGAATAAAAACAATCTCTTTCAAGAAAGCTTTAAGTGGCCCCAAATTAGGAGATCTATATAGTGAGAACTTTGTACTTTGACCATATTTCTCTGCATTGTTCCAAGTTAAAGTCCTAAAATTTAAACTGGTCTCACAGGGAAGGTTTTTCATTGCTTCATCAAGTGAGTTGGTCTTCTCCAGCTCTTTCATGGCTCCTCTTTGACTCCTGATATTCTCTAAAGAAATAGACACCTTCCAGGTCTAAGGACTCTGTGATGACCCAGGATTAAATTAGCATGAACCCAAATTTCAGATTTCACTGGCTTCTTGCCCAAGGCTAAGTGAAAAGAAAAATGTGTTAAATTTCACAACTGTTATCAAAGCCTACCTGTCAGAGGATTAACTATTTCTCATTCTGGCCTATCTAAGCACCTTTAGGTTTTCCAATGGTCAAACTTCAAAAAGAAGACAAGAGTTCACCCATGGGGGAAAGAAAGGAGTGTTCTTTTCCACTAATCCTTTGGAAGGGTTTCCTGAATTAATCATTTCTGAGCCATCATTCTTTGCTGGGCATGTGTTATTTTAAGACTTTATCATTTACTGTTTTTTAAATTCTAGGAGATAAATGACATAAATACCAAGAATACCAACTTGTGGGAAATCTACACTTCCATTTTTTTCCTACTAATTATAGTCACTGAATTTCAGAGCCAGCCAGGAACGTAAATACTTAGGAGCAAGGACAACTTAATTATCTCTTCAGGTCCTTACTTTTTAATCCCTTCTGCCTCACGAGGTCAAAGTAGCAAAGTATCACAGGTATCAATAATGAGAAGCACACCCAGCTCCATTTACATTGTAATGAAGAACAGAAAATCCTTCTTCTAATGCTTTCAGAATCTAACAGAAGAATAATATTCTGTTTTTTAACTTGTGTTACACAATAATGAAATACTAAACTAAAAAACCCAACTTGATAGATCTGCATCTGCTCCTGAATTTAGATTCAGGGTGCTATAGAGCACTGTGCCAAACTGCTAGGGTGCTGTGGAATACTTTAGATTGTAGAGAGAGAAACACAATGATATTCTGCTCAACATCTCAAAAAATCCTAGCTAAATTGGTTCTCATCTATATTATACTATATTCCTTTCAGTGAAATAATTTCTTTGTGAAGCTGACCTTTTAGAACTTGTTAAAAGTTTGTATAATAAACAAGTACAATGCTAAAAATCTATGTAGAACAGCAATTGTGGGTGACAGTGTCCAATTGGACTCCAATGTTTGAAAAGTCAGCACAAAGTTCCCATTAGTAATTATGATTATTTAAGAAGAAAAATATTATTTTTCAAATATGTAAAGATTCACATGTACCCTTATAGGATAAATCATAGGCGTGATCCCCGCAATCACCCTCCCTTCACCCATCCTCCCCCCTCCCCTCCCTCTTCCCTTTCCCGTATTCTTGGACTACAATTGCATTATAGCTTTCCTATGATAGTTAATAATTAGTTTCATAATAGGGTTGAGTACATTGGATACGTTTTCTTCCATTCTTGAGATACTTTGCTGAGAAGAATATTCTGTACCAGAATATTCATTGCAACCCAATTCACAATTGCTAGGTCATGGAAGAAGCCCAATTGCCCATCGACCCATAAATGGATCAATAAATTGTGGCATAGGTACACCATGGAATACTATGCAGCCATAAAGAAAGATGGAGACTTTACCTCCTTCATGTTTACATGGATGGAGCTGGAAAATATTCTTCTCAGCAAAGTATCTCAAGAATGGAAGAAAAAGTATCCAATGTACTCAACCCTATTATGAAACTAATTATTAACTATCATAGGAAAGCTATAATGCAATTGTAGTCCAAGAATACGGGGAAAGGGGGGGGGAGGATGGGTGAAGGGAGGGTGATTGCGGGGATCACGCCTATGATTTATCCTATAAGGGTACATGTGAATCTTTCTAAATGTCAAATATAAATGTCTTAACACAACAATTATGAGAATGACATGATGGCTATGTTGGCCAATTGGATGAAAGTATTTCAAATTGTATATGGAAACAACACACTGT
>CAUYQV010031582.1:0-23036 GCA_963574575.1 Galagoides demidoff | reverse complement strand
CCTCCCAAGTAGCTGGGACCACAGGCGCCCACCACAGCGCCCAGCCATTTTTTGGTTGCAGCCATCATTGTTGTTTGGCAGGCCTGGCTGGGGATTCGAACCTGCCACCTTAGGTGTACGTGGCTGGCGCCTTAGCCAATTGAGCCACAGGCGCTGAGCCAAAACCTAAGTTTTAATCTTTGCTTCATTTAAAAAGGGGAAGAAAGTTCTAGGCTTTAGTGGCTTATTGCATTTTCTTGGTTTGAGGCCTCTGCTGTAATGCTCGCTACAACACCCTCACATCTCACTCCTTTCAGGCTAGACTTCAGGGCTTTAAACTTGGAAATACCAAATACTTTTAAAGAGTTTCAGAGTGATAACAGATTGGGAGGGAGAAAGTATTTGAGGTCAGTGAGAACTGACCTTTTAAATATCATGCTTGCTTTATTCCAAGGCAAGAGACTTGAAACATGTGAGAGAGGAGTGTTTGCAATTTTCTTTTCTCAGCTAGAATTCCCAGTTTTTAAAGAATAGTTTTATTGAGTGGATGATGGTTAGTCCATTTAGGTTTGAGTTTTCTGCACTCCCTTTCCCTCCTGTGATGTACCTTAATGAACACCCTTTTCCATACATTTATACATATATTTTAGGGTATTTCCTTGGGGTAAATTCTTAAGAGATACAATTAATGAATCAAAGAGTAAAATATTTTTATGGCTGTTTTTTTCCTGAAAAGTTGTACTGATAAGTACTTTCCACTGGTAAGAAAATAATACCAAAGATAAAAATTTAAGATTAGGAAAGAAACACATAGCATTATTTGGCAGTTTTACTTATTTATTTTAAATACTGTTGTTTTCTATTTCCATTTATGATAAATGAGATATAGAGGAAAATTTCTTTTTTAATTTAAGGTGTCTCAACAAGCAGCAAAGTGTATTCCAGCAATGGTGTGTCCTGAACTGACAGAACAAATCCGGAGGGAAATAGCTGCATCTCTTCATCAGAGAAAGGGGGATTTTGCTTGCTATTTTCTAACTGATCTTGTAACATTTACCTTGCCAGCAGGTAACCATAAAATTTAATGTGAAAAGAATTTTTATTTTATTATAGTTACATTTTTTTGTGTGGGTGAAAAATGTGTTTTTGTTAGGAAGCACATAACTTAGCTGTATTATATATGCGTCTTAAATTTGACTGTCCCTATTTAGTCTGGAAGTGACCAG
The DNA here is from genome assembly GCA_963574575.1 of Galagoides demidoff. Taxonomy (NCBI): domain Eukaryota; kingdom Metazoa; phylum Chordata; class Mammalia; order Primates; family Galagidae; genus Galagoides; species Galagoides demidoff. Next base: position 21,831 of record CAUYQV010031582.1, on the reverse strand, counting down.
TATAAGGGCTACATGTAAATGAATCCTTTAGTTATCTGGGAGGAGTACAGCAGCTGATAGTATAACTGATTTCTTTTTCTTTTTTTGTTTTTTGTTTTTATTCGAGATGGAGTCTTGCTCTGTTGCTCAGGCTGGAGGGCAGTGGCCTCATCATAGCTCAGTGCAGCCTTGAATTCCTGGGCTCAAGGGATCCTCACATCTCAGCTTCTCAAGGAGCTGGGACTACATGCTTTTGCTACCACGCCTGGCTAGTTTTTCTACTTTTTGTAGGGGCAAGGAGTCTTGAGCAGGCTGGTCTTGAATTCCTGATCTTAAGCAATCCTTTTTGCCTTGGCCTCTCAAAGTGCTAAGATCACAGGTGTGAGCCACCGTGTCTGGCCAGCAGCTGATTTTTTTTCTGGATCTCTTTCGTATAATTTGAAATATCCTTTTTTTAAAGTTTCCTTTAAAAAGTATCTCTTTATTTTCCATTCTTTTGAAATTGGGTAGTGATTGGTTACCTGGTATTAAGAGACAGGATAGAAAATAGGCTTTTTTTTTTGTAGGGACAGAGTCTTACTTTGTTGCCCTCGGTAGAGTGCCGTAGCATCACATAGCTCATAGCAACCTCCAAATCCTGGGCTTAGGTGATTCTCTTGCCTCAGCCTCCCGAGTAGCTGGGACTATAGGCACCTGCCACAATGCCCAGCTATTTGTTTGTTGCAGTTTGGCTGGGGCCGGGTTTGAACCTGCCACCCTTGATATATGGGACTGGCAGCCTACACACTGAACCACAGGTGCTGCCCCAGAAAATAGGCTTTTGATGGGGGCAGTTAGTTATGAAAGATACTGGCATTCTCTTGAATGTATCATTCCTTTTTTACTCATTATATTTATGAAGGAAGTTCTCAGTTTTTGATTTAATGACAGTTAAAGACATCTTCTGAAATGGTTTTTGTTAGTTGGCACTGGTAAACACACCAGGAGTTTCTAAAATAAAGCTTCCATCTGAGTTCTGAGTATTTTGAACTTTTATGTTCATAAAGAGGGGTGTTTACAAATAGGAGATAATAACCAAACTTTCTGTATATATTTTAGCTTACCCCAAGTGATTAGGTTTTTATTTTGAATTGAAAATGGTTTCTTTTTAAAAATTATTTTTAAAGGTAGATGCTTCTTACCCTAAGATACCCATTTAAGTAACTTGAATGGAGTACAGAATATTTGAGGAGTATGGCAAAAAGACTGACTATGTGGAAGGTTCATTAACTTTTATAAGGAGATTTTTTTTTTTTTTTTTGAGACAGAGCCTCAAGCTGTCGCCCTGGGTAGAGTGCTGTGGCATCACATCTCACAGCAACCTCCACCTCCTGGGCTCAAGCGAGTCTCCTGCCTCAGCCTCCCAAGTAGCTGGGACCACAGGCACCTGCCACAATGCCCAGCTATTTTTTGGTTGTAGCCATCGTTGTTTTTGGCAGCCTGGGCTGGATTTGAACCCGCCACCTTAGGTGTATGTGGCTGGCGCCTTAGCCGCTTGAGGCACAGGCGCCAAGCCTATAAGGAGATTCTAAAGTCTGAAAATAGCAAGTCTGAGCAGAGGTTGCCAAGTGTGAGAAGAGAACAAATCAAAATTTGTCTGTGGTTATTCATTCAAATGTTACTTATTGTGAAATAAATGTTTGTATAATGAAGTACAGACAGAAATGTTTTATATCACGACATACGTTATACATGCACAAAACTATCTGACAACCTTCAGTGGAAAGGGAGTTATTTTAGAGTAAGTTACTATTAGATGTTGGTATTAAATTTTTTAAGTTGTGAAACAAAAGATCTTTTAAGTCTGCCTTTTTTCTTTGTAGATATTGAAGACTTACCTCCAACAGTCCAAGAAAAATTATTTGATGAGGTGCTTGATAGAGATGTTCAAAAAGGTAAGCATGGAATTGATGAGTATAATTTACCTTTTCATCTGATTGAGTAACTTTTGCTTTATTTCATCAGATATGGAGTAGTTTGGTGTATGGCACCTTTATTTTATGTTAAAGATGTAAAGCCCTTAAGAGCAGTGTCATGTTGTACTGTTAAAAATACTTACAGATAGAGCTACCAAAGAAAGAAAGGTACGAATTTTTAAAACTTTGGTTTTCTACTTCATATTCCAGAATGCATGTTTCTGTGTTAAACATTTTTAGAAAATAAAGTTATAAAGAATTAAAAGTTGGCTCAGTGCCTGTAGCTCATTAGCTAGGGCGCCAGCCACATACACCAGTGCTGGCAGGTTCAAATCCAGCCTGGACCTGCCAAACAATAATGACAACTACAACCCTCCCCACCCCCCACCCCCCCCAAAATAGCTGGGCATTGTGGCAGGCATCTGTAGTCCCAGCTACTTGGGAGGCTGTGGCAAGAGAATTGCTTAAGCCCTAGAGTTTGAGGTTGCTGTGAGATGTGACATAAGAGCACTCTACAGAGTGACAGCTTGGGACTCTATCTCCAAAAAAAAAATTAAAAGTTGAGTAAATTATTCTAGAACCACAAGGTTTTTCAGCTACTCACAAAGTTTTTATTCCGGTTGATCAAATTTATTTAGGTATTTATTGGTAAATTACATATAAACCTTCTTACATTTAGAAGAAAATAGTGTTCCCCCTATAGAGTATTCCTTAATTACATGAGCATGAAAATGAACATATTACTTGAATTCCTCATACAGAATTAGAAGAAGAATCTCCAATTATTAATTGGTCCCTGGAATTGGCTACACGATTGGACAGTCGACTATATGCCCTTTGGAACCGGACTGCAGGAGACTGCTTACTTGATTCTGTACTACAAGCTACCTGGGGCATTTATGACAAGGACTCGGTGCTTCGGAAAGCCCTGCATGACAGTCTTCATGACTGTTCACATTGGTGAGCTGGCATCCTTTTCCTATTTTAGTCTAGGAGTATACTTACTGGATCATTTCCTTGTGGGATACGTTTCATTTTAGTTATATTTTCTATGGAATCTAGAGAAAAAACCTTTTTGGTTTTGTGGACATTAAGACCTTTTGACTATGGTTTTTGCACTTTTTTGTAAGCTTCATATTTTTGTTCAACTAAGAGATTATGCTGACATTATATTGCTATTTTTTTCTTCCTGATGGAGGGAGTCTTAAGATCACATTTTTTTTTGTTTTGCAAATTTTCAAACCCAAAAGTTAGAAAAAAGTTAGAAAAATGAGCACAACAAATCCCAATATCTCTTTCAGTCTACCAGTTGTTAATGTTTTGCCACACCTCTATCTCTACACACGTAAATACTCCCCTCTGCCCACCAGTTTTAGACATCATGGTGCTTTGCCCTTTAGTATATCAACATGCATCTTTCCAGAACAGCAGTGTTCTCCTACCCAGCAATATTCTCAACCTACATCTCCATTACTACACCTAAGAAAACAAATACTGATTCATTTTCCCAACATACAGTTCACATTCACATTTCTCCAATTGTCTCAAAATGTTTTTTTCTATATATATATATATATATATATATATATATTTTTTTTTTACCCAGCATCCAATCAATTCTTGATTGTTTTCAACTGTTAAATTCACCCATTGAAGTATCAGTCACTGGAAATAGTGACTGTGTTAGTGAATTAATGGCTTAATCTTTATGTTCATTTGACTTTTTTGGTATTTTCTAGGCTATGTGAATACATTGTCTCTTTTCGGTTTTTTTTTTTTTTTTTTTTTTGAGATGGAGCCTCAAGCTGTCCTACTGGGTAGAGTGCCGTGGCATCACAGCTCACAGCAACCTCCAACTCCTGGGCTCAAGCGAGTCTCCTGCCTCAGCCTCCCAAGTAGCTGGGACCACAGGCGCCCGCCACAACGCCCGGCCATTTTTTGGTTGCAGCCATCATTGTTGTTTGGCGGGTTCGGGCTGGGGATTCGAACCCGCCACCTTAGGTGTACGTGGCTGGCGCCTTAGCCGATTGAGCCACAGGCGCTGAGCTGGAATTTCTTTTCTTTTCTTTTCTTTTTTTAATTTCAGATGAATATGAGGCTAGTTTCTTAACTCAGTTTTTTTTGAACCCAAGCAAAAGCCAATTCTGGATGCTGATTGCATTTGGACCCCCCAGGCTCACTAACCCTTGGCCTTGAGATTTCAGAAAGCAGAATATTTTAGTAAACAGCTTCCATAGAGAGAGTTGACTATAATGGCTTATCAGAAACCTAAGATGAATCTTCACACATACATATTTTTAAGCCCTTCAAGTGGTAGTTTCCATGATTTACAGATGTGTAAATGTGAGTGGGAATTTAGTTAACGTTATTATTTATGAAAAACAGATAAATGTGGCAAAGGCTAAGCATTCATCTCTGTGATGGGGGTAAGTATCTGATTTTATTTAATGCTCATCTTTTTCTGTGAATTTGAAATGAAATTCAACATCAAAGTAGCCCTCATGCATTACCTCCTCCGTGCCAGGCATGGAACAGAGAGAAACAACATCCACATTTGAAAGGCTTCCTAATTAAAACACAAAATACAAACTTATTTCCTGATTCTTCTTAGCATTAGAAAACAAAGACCTTTCTCACTATAGAGGACCACTGTGTTGATGGGTTCCTTTGCTCTTAGTGAATTTAGACTGCTAAAGTAATTCATGCTCAGAGGTCACCCTAACTCAATGTACATATTCCCAAATTCCACCAAGATATCCCGGTGTCTTCAGGCAGGGAAGGGGGGCAGGTGTGAGGCAGGAAGGCTGCTCAGGGCTCTTTTATAAATAGGAACTTTTCTGTTTAGGGCGTGTCAAAGGGACAAAAGGCAATATAAATAGAGAGGGATGTCTAATTTCAGTTATTTCTCTGCTTGGCAAGTAAATGTAAACAGTATAGCAAATAAATATTTATAGAAATAAAACTGTAAAGTTGAGACTTCTATTACTTAAAATATCTCTATCAAGATATTCTTTCTTTTTCTTCCAAAGTACTCATCACACACCGAGTTAGAGCATATAACATCCCCAGCCTCCAGGCAGCTCACAGAGTTACAGATGTGCTCTGAAGCGTGAGGAATGAGGACATTAAGTTGTAAAAAGAATTCTGAAAAGACTAAAGTACTAGAATTTATAAGCCTTGTTGATTCTCTAGGAAAAACCATCTAAAGGAAGTTTCTGTCAATATTAAAAGGGATAATCCTGGCTATTGTTTACCCTCCAGTTCTGTAGACTTTTTGTCTTATTTTTAATCATCTATTTAAAATAGTGTCATGACACAGATATCAATGTAACTCTGCTTTAAAACACACACACACACACAATGAGTCCACGCTTTGTGCTGAGAGGGGCAGACGTGAGGATGTCATCAGTTGGCTGGCAGTGACTCAAAGCCCAAATCTCATCTCTGGTCTCCATCAAGGGCACCTTGCAGAGTAGGTATCAGGAAGTCTTCTCAGAGTTTTGCTTTATCCCAAAATACACCATGAGGATGAGTTTAGCTCTCTTTCAAGGCACTTAATGAAAAGAGAAGTGTTGGGACTGAATGTTGTGCCCCTGCTAATCCACGTGCTGAGCCCCCACTGCCCGGTGTGAAGTTCTTAGGGGCGGGCTAGGTGGGCTCAGGGCCCGAACAGAGTCAGGCAAGACGTCCTCCCTCTGCTCTCTGCCGGGCCAAAGAGAACAAGGCATTAGTGGTCTGCAGGGGAAGAAGGTCTTCGCCAGAACCCTGCTGGGGACTCCACCATGGGCCTCCAGGAGCCACATTGATGAGAAACATATTTGTGTCGACCAAGACACCCAGAGCCTGGTGCTCTGTGACAGCCTGAGTATCTGAACCCCCCAGAGTGTGACACTCTGGGACAGCGACCTGAGTATCTGAGCCCCCGGAGCATGGTGCTCCGTGGCAGCAGCCTGAGCAGACCACCCAGGAGCAGAGGGGAGACAAAATAGAAGGGGGTGTCCGAGTCATCATGGGAAGCCCACCTTGGGGGGCTCCAGAGTACACAGAAGGTTTCTTTGGTTTTCAACCATGTGTGTGTGTGTGCACGCGCATGTGCATGCTGTGTGGCCATGTGAGTGTGGGGGGGTGTGCACAGGTGCAATGTGGCCATGGGAGTGTGTGCACACAGGCTGTGTGGCCATGTGAGTGTGTGGGGGTGTGCACAGGTACAATGTGGCCATGGGAGTGTGTGCACACAGGCTGTGTGGCCATGTGAGTGTAGGGGGGTGTGCACAGGTGCAAGGTGGCCATGTGAGTGTGTGCGTGTCTCTGCGGGGTGTGTGTGCACACAGACTGTGTGGCCCTGTGAGTGTGTGTGTGGGGGGTGTACACAGGTGCAATGTTGCCATGGGAGTGTGTGCGTGTCTCTGTGAGGTGTGTGTGTACAGTGTGTGCATGTCTCTGTGTGTGGGGGGGGTGTGTGCATGTCTCTGTGTGTGGGGGGTGTGTGTGCATGTCTCTGTGTGTGGGGGGTGTGTGTGCATGCAGGCTATGTGGTGTTTGTGTGTGTGTATGCAGGCTGTGTGGTGTTTGTATGTGTGCACGCAGGCTGTGTGGCCATGAGAGTATGTGCATGTCTCTATGGGGGTGTGTGTGTGTGTGCATGTCTCTGTGGGCTGTGTGTGTGCACGCAGGCTGTGCGGCCATGAGAGTATGTGCATGTCTCTATGGGGGTGTGTGTGTGTGTGCATGTCTCTGTGGGCTGTGTGTGTGCACGCAGGCTGTGTGGCCATGAGAGTATGTGCATGTCTCTATGGGGGGGTGTGTGTGTGTGCATGTCTCTGTGGGCTGTGTGTGTGCATGCAGGCTGTGTGGCCATGAGAGTGTGTGCATGTCTCTATGGGGGGTGTGTGTGTGTGCATGTCTCTGTGGTGTATGTGTGTGTGTGTGTGTGTGTGTGTGCATGTCTCTGTGGGGTGTGTGTGCACAGGCTGTGTGGCCATGAGAGTGTGTGCATGTCTCTGTGGTGTATGTGCGTGTGTGCACTCTCTGTCCACACACACTGCTCTTCCTCTTCCTCACACGTGCAGAGGCTCCAGCTCACAGTCAGCCTGGCCCAGCTTCCTCCAGGAGGGCTTCCCATTCATAAGTACAGAAAAGCCCCCGTAGCTGTTTTCCTGGCCCTTTTGTACTGAAAACACTTAAGCCCACCAAGTTCATACCTGGCCTCTGGTCGGCCCTGTGTTTAGTCCACTTCCAGTCTGCAGGACCATGTGGCCAGCACCAGGCAATGATGACTCAGAAACCAAATAAATATTCCCAGACCCAGAAGCAGGGGCTCCACAGACCATTTCAAAGCCATGTGACTGGTTAGTTTTCTTTTGAATTTAATGTCTCCCTCTGAGGTTGCTTGTTACTTCTCTTGCTCCGTTAGTGAACAGTGAGCATTCTGCAAAAGGGGCTTGGTGCAGCCTGGCAAAGTTCCTAGAGCCTCCTGTGTCTTTTGGTGGCTGATTCATAACATCTTCCCCAAACAACCAAAGCCATGTGGACAGTGGGTCATCCTGCAGCCCCTGCACCTCCCAAATGGGGAAAACATCTCCCTCTCTCCTCTGTCCCCAACAGGCATGTGATCAGGAAGAATAAAGCCACGTGAAAGCCATTTTTGTGTGGGCCGCTTTAAAAATAAGATCTTAGAAAAAATAGCCAGAAAGTGCTTGCCATTAGGATGGAAAATGCATGCTTGCATCCTCGCCTTGACCTCTGTAGGGGCGGCAAAGATGCTTTAAGAGCATATCGTGGGCTCAGGAGCAAATGGACAGTGGGTGTCATGCAGCCCTGAGCAGGAGAAGAACTTCAGAATGCTTCTCTGCAACAGGAAAACCAGAACAAGCCCTAAAAAACACTATTCACATCTGTGTTCTTACTGGAACATAAGAACAAGAGTTAGGACCACTTGGATGTGGTCTTTCAGCACGTTAACTTTCTTTAAGAGATAGAAAAGTTCATCTCCTCACTGCATAATTTTAGGAGGAAATTTATGCACTGTCTTAAATGGAAGAATATTTAGAAAGAGATCAAAGAGAGCAAAGCAAATGACCCAAAGTTTGGAAATTGTAAAATTTATAAGAAGAGGTTAAATGAATTTCTTTTAAAGAAGAAAAGGCTGAGGAACTAGCCTAGAAAAAAAAAGTCTTCACACGCTAACATGAATAAAGGATGACTATGGGCAAAATAGAAAAATAGCTTAAATTTATAAAGATGAATTAAAGGTAGACTACTTGAAAGGTCTGTGGAAATTGAACATTAAAATAAGTCGATCATAAGACAGCAGTTCTCAAAAACCCACATTCAGATCAAACAGCAGAGCAATGCTGTTATTAGTCATCTCAGGCCAGGCCGCTCTAGCAAGATACCGCAGACTGGGTGGCTTAAACAACAGAAGTTTGTTTAGTCACAGATCTGGAGGTTAGATAGCCAAGATGAAGAGTCCGCCAGCCCGGCTTCTGGTGAGGGCTCTCTTCCAAATTTGCAGACGGCCACCTTCTCATTATGTCTGCACATAAGAGCAGAAGGAGTGAGTTTTCTGGTGCTTCTTCCTCTTCTTCAGAGGACACCAGTCCTGTTGGGCTAGAGGCCATCCCTAAGACCTCATTTAACCTTCATTTTCTCTCTAAATGGCCCACCTCCAGTTGAAGTCATATTGGAGTTGGGGCTTCAATACAGGACTTTCAGAGAGAGACTTCTTCTGTCCATAGCAGGTGCTCTGAATGTTTTCACATTTAACTTAAATAAATTTAGCAAAATTGTAACGTCTAATAACGACTGTGAGATTTCAACAATGAATGTTTGCAGAATGGGAAAGTAAAAAGAAGGCCCATATCTGACTTTTTGCTTCAAATTCTTCAACCTTTCTCTTTCCTTTATTTTGACCAACTTGAAATCAGTCACCAAGAATGCAGTGAAGTCAGTACTGAGCCACAGTTAAAATAAGATATAGCTCCAAGTGAAACGGAAACCATAAAACAGCTTGAACAAAGGCAGGGGCAGGGGTAGCATGTTTTGTGAAAGTACAGGAAAGGCAGACTCAGAAGGATGCTGTTAGTGAGCGGAGGGGCTAATGAGACCTCCCTCCCCACCCACATCACACACCAAGAGGAGGGCACACGACGGCTTTCCCTCTTATTAATGCTATTCAATTTCTGATTGAACAAATTAAATAATAGAGCTTCTACACACAGGACTACCACATGTGGAGAGAAGGGAACACTTTTACACTGTTAGTGGGATTGCAAATTAATACAGCCTATTTGGAAAGAAGTATGGGGAAACTTCAAAGAACTAAAAGTAGACCTTCCATTTGATCCCACAATCCAATTACTAGTTATCCACTGAGAAGGAAAACCATCATTTACCACAAGGACATTTGCACTGGAATATTTATCGCGGTTCAATTCACAATCACCAAGATGTGGAAGCAACCCAAATGCCATCAAACCATGAATGGTTTAATAAACTATGGTATATGTCTAGCGTGGAACATTATTCAGCCATAAAAATAGACAGAGACTTTACATCAGGGGTTCTCAGACTTTTTAAACAGGGGGCCAGTTCACTGTCCCTCAGACCATTGGAGGGCCGGACTGCAGCCCTGGGATGAGTCAGCTGCTGAGCAGGACAGGCAGCGGTGGCAAAAATACCCAGCAGGCTGGATAAATATCTTAGGCAGGCTGCATGTGGCCCGCAGGCTGTAGTTTGAAGACGCCTGCTACATCTTTTGTATTTCCCTGGGTGGAGTTGAAGCACCTTCTCCTTGGTAAGGCTATGTTACCCAGTTTGATATAAGCATTCCAAACTGTATATAAAATCACCACATTGTACCACATAAATGCATCAATATATATAGTTATGATTTAATAAAATTTTTTTTAAAAAAACCCACTTTGCTTTATCACAAAAAGAAATGGAAAAGTAAGTATCCAATGTACTCAATGCTAATATGAAATCAGTAGATGAACAACTACACTCACACCCCAAATAAAAAACCCAATTAGATTCAAGTGGGGGGTGGGGAGAAGGAAGGGGGTTGGTAGCGCTCACCTAACAGGCGCGATGTAAGGGCAGGTGCCTCGCCTCCTGGGTGAAGGGCTCAACTACAAGGTTGACTTTACCTGGCAGTGCAAACAACAGAACCTAATTGTTTGTATCCTCATATTAATCTGAAATGAAAAAGTAAAAGTAATACACCACACACTCAATTCCTTAAACACGAAGCCCGACTCGGCCTTGATGACTTTCTCACCCCTCACACCTCACCTATCAGCCAACATAGCAAAGCTGGAAATTCTCTTGTTGCAGGAGTTAACACACAGAAGCACTGAGTTTGGTTGGATTATGATTCTACTTGATAACCTTTGGGGACATCATTTTTATCTTTATGACCATAAAACAATACACCCTCACAGCCAACTCCAGAATGGTGTGGAGTGGGAAGCAAATACAGAACCGGAGGAACCAGCCACACATGGGTGTTCAGGGCTGCCGCACTGGTGTGACGGTGCTCAGGGCTGCCGCACTGGTGTGACAGTCTCTGCGTGGGCTGAGCTTGCACTGGTGTAAAGATCTCTACCTGGGCTGAGCTTGGAGAGGGAATGTGGGAGAGGGAGAGGGCAGGGTCACATCAAGGACGTTGGGCTTTTGTTCCCAAACCTATCCCAGCTCTGTCCTCCTGTCTGTTGCTCACCTGGAGTCTCCACCACGTCTCCTGACTGTGCATCTGATGAGACATTTGCTCTCTATCCCCACTGCTCCCCAGGCACCGTTAGTGGTCACATTAACCCACAGCTCGGAATTCTACTGTGTGCCATTATCCCTAAAAACAACCTAATGTCATTGATGTAGCCAAGAAGGCCCTTCCCATGCTGGCCCCTCCCTCTTCCCATTCCCTCTCCAAGCTCACCCCACGTAGGGATCTTCACGTCAATGCAGCAGCCTTCCCCCGAGCACCACGTGTGGCTGGTGCCCTTGTGTTCCATCTGTCCTTCCCATCCATGCCCAGCCATTCTGGAGCTGGCCATGATGGCATCTTATTTTATGTTCATAAAGACAAAAATGATGCCCCAAAGGTACCAAACAGAATTAGAATCCAGTAAACTCAGTGCCTGCACAAATCAGATTCTCTAAGGAGAGGATTTCTAGATTCGCTCTACTTGGAAGTGCTATTTGGGGCTATGGACACATCTAGCTCATACTTATCCCTTAAATATCAAACCTAAGCCTTAAAAGAATTCTACATTTTTTAAAATTTTATATGATTATGAGGATACAAATGATTAGGTTAATCATTTGCTCATGTCAGGTAAAGTATAAGCTATAATTGAGCCCCTCACGCAGGGAGTGTGCTGCAGGCCCTCACATCTAGCCCATCGGGTGGGAGCTTTGAGAGCTGACCAATGCCCCGCCCACTCTCCTGCAGGCCCTCACATCTGGCCCATCAGGTGAGAGCTTAGAGAGCTGACCAGTGCCCCGCCCACTCTCCTTCTCTACACATGAATCTAATTGTGTTTTTCCAGACAACCCATGATAATCCTTAGAATACAATTTGGAAAACAACACTTTTGAATATAAAGCCACTGAAGGTGATTTATATAAGAGTAGGGCTCTTCTAAACTAATATAAGCCAACAGAAGAACCTACTTGTGTGTAAGTCAACTTTAGAGGCCTTAAACTCAAAAGTAGTGTTTTCCAAATTGTATTTTAAGGATTACCAAGGGTGGTCAGAGAAGATAAGATAAAATAAAAATTAACTAATTAGTTAAAAAGTTAAAATTGTCATGATCGTGTTAGGATTTCTGGCACATGGAACTCTGTTACTGATGCTTAATATATTACTTCCTAATTTTTTTGGGCCCAGGACCCATATCCCTTTCTCCCTATCCTCCTGCTCTGCCATGGACACAACTTGGAACATGCCGGTCCCAAGTGTCTCATCTTATCAACTGAAAAGGAAGACTTTCAACTTGAAGAAGATTCACTAATTTCAAAGGGTCATTTTCTTTATGGTGTTATTCTTGTCCCAGAATTTAGGGCCCATAACCAGTGAGAAAACAACACTTCACTTAATGTGTCATCAATTTTTAACATACGACATTCATAATCAGCCTATACCTGGCTTTATAGTGAGAGGATTGTTCATGTTTAATCACGTACTCTAAAGGTTCCAATAAAAAGATTATGATGTTTCATACAATTGTTTTTCCTCAGCTTTTCATTATCACGCATGAAGGATAAAAACACGTACAATGCACTTCCACGTACCATCACCCAGCTTCAGCAATTATCAGCTCAGGACATATCCTTTCCCCCTCCAGCACCACAGATTACTTTGAAATAAATCCCAAATATCATAAACGTATTAACATTTGTTACTAGGATAAAAAAGCTGTGACTTCCTTCCACCCCACCACTTACACAAATGCACACACACGCAATGCACATTCATCTAAACAAATTATTCCAGCTGCCTCTGATTTGAGCCTGGCATCTCTGAATTTATTACGCAGCGTGGCACAGGACGGTGTGTTGATGGATGACTCACATGTGTTTAGTTATTGCTGATAAGGACACAGTATGAAATATGTGTTCCAGACCACGGGGACTAATATGGCAGCATGCTTTCATCTGTCAGATCAATTTGAAGCCACACAAACCCTTCAACAAAACCAGGTCAGCAGGCTAGAGCAGAGAAGAAAAAAAAATCAATAAATCTTTGAATTAATCATGCAGCCATCAGAGAGAATTATGGGCGCACAAAATGAAATGTCCACGCGTGGCCTCTCTGCACGGCCTTCCGCCTGCTATCCCTTCATCTCCAGCGGCTGTGTGGTTCCTCCCACAGGGGCTTCACTCCAATACCTTCACTTCTGTAACCAGGTTCAAACGACTGTCCCTAATTCACAGTTTCTGTCCCACCTGATTCTTTTAAGAAGAGATTTGAGACTGAAGATCAATGACTCAAACTTAAATCACAGGAACAAGTGTGTCTAAAGTGCTGTGTTTCCCCTGGCTTTAAAATTCTGGTCACATATGAGAGTTATTAATAAACAAAGAACCTTCACTATAAAACTGGATTTTACATCCCAGGTAATGGACTCAAGGAATTTTGCGGAACCTGAGTGGGTCTGACTCCTGTCACCTTGAGTACCCTTGCTGTCACAGAGTTTAAAATGTCTGCCCTCCTCTGCCTCCTCTGTTTAACCAACTCTGTCAAACCAAAATATTCCAACTCACACAGCTGTATTCCTTCCCGCCCTCCTTCTGCAGAGCTGTTTCACAGGGATGCGTAAAAAGACTTACACACACTCGGCACCATCAGTAAGTCAGTAGCTGCTATCAGAAAAAGCTGCTTCATCTCAGACCCAGAATTTAAAGCAGCTATGAATATTTTTTTCCCACCAACAGCAAACAGGTTCTAATTTATTAGCTTATGAGTGATAAATGTGCAATAAATGTATATTCTAAACACATGAAATTAGTTTTTCCAGCTTCATAGTTTTTCTTGAAGAGATAATTATCTATATTCTTATCAGCTAGAAAGGTTTGGTTTTCAAAAATCTAATATAAAATGAAAGACACATATTTTGATGATTTTTCTGAAGCAAAAGACAAACCTTATGTGTATTCCTACTTTCTATCATTAAATAAAAGTCAGTAAATGAGTTAGAGATTCAGGAAAATAAATCTGGATTCCCATGTGCAGGACCATAAGGAAAGCATGTGAGAAGTGGGGTGAACACTGGTCATCAGGCCCCACAGAAACCAGACACTGGGTTTGGCATCTGAAATTGACTTGGCATTTCATGGGGAGAAGTGAGGGACCCACAGCCAGCCGTGGGATGTCCAGGTTTCCTTCCCTTACTGATGCGATTGTGCAGAATTCAGCAAAAAAAGGACATGAATGAAACGTTGATCTACTTATTTTTTCTTACTTCACAGCAAGGGACAGAGCAGATTCAGCAGAAAAGTGACTGCCTGGGACACAGACTGACCTAGAAATGGTGTCACAGGGTTCCGAGGTCCTGAACGAATCTTCTGGGTCATTCAAACCGTGGCCAGGCTGAGCTTCCCTTTCCTTCAGTGTTTCATCATTCATAGTAGGAATTCATTAACACTTTTTTTTTGTTTGTTTCACAAATTTTGAGTCCTGGAATGATACTTTACAGAACATTCCACTTAGAAATTGGACCTGTGGAAACAGCACCATGTGCGCCCAGGCCGTGCAGCCCTTTGGCTCGAGCCTGGCCGCGTTCCCTTTTGGGAAGTGGCCCTCCTCAATTTCAAGTTCCTTTGGCTTATTCAATGATAGGGTTTCAATTCAGATAACAATGCTGAGAACTAAAAATTTCACCATCTAATTAGGGGAGGAAGAACTCAGTCTGGCCTTTCTTTCCTAACATCATCTGTAGTTGGAAATGACTTGATGAGGCTTTTTGTTAAAACCCTTTACTTTTCCTGGTACAAGCACAATTATAGTAAAAGATGCTGAAACAATGAAAATGGGCAGAGAGGGGGAAGACAGAGAGCCCTGCATATAAAGGAGGAGAGGATGCCAGGACAAATAAGAGACCAAGGGGAAGGTGGCTGAGATTTCAATATTCCAATGAGTTAAAAAAGGAAAGGACGCCATCCAGTATCGTCAGTAGCAAAGGTTTCAAATTGCCGAGAATGCCTGGCTAATCTGCATTAGTAGGGCAAGTACAAATGGGGGCAAGGTGCCGATGGGGACGAGGCTGAAGGGAAGCAATGAAGGCCCGGATCACGCAGCTCCCGTTACATGCGTGCTTTCCCGAAGACCCACTATTCCATGGCACACCCCTGGCCACAAAATAAAAGTTGAAAAACATTTCCATCTGCAAAACAAATACCAACCAAAAATGTGTTTCCCCTTCCCCCCAAAACTCCTCGGTTGAAATCTAACCCCCATTGTGGGAGGACTTGGAGATGGGCCCTTTGGGGAGTGACTAGGTCATAGGAATCCCTCTTTAAGGAGATTGGTGCCTTGATTTATTTAGTCTCGATATCATGTATTGGCTAGTACACCGTTTCCTCAAGTATTTGACATTGTATCTTTTTTTTAATTTTTCAGATTAATACAAGGGTACAAACGAGTAGATGACATTGTTCGCATTTGTTAGGTACAGTCCGCGTTGCAGCTGAGCCCTTCACCCGGGGGTGTGTCATGTTTCCTTCCACTGTACCCATCGCCTGAATACGGATCAATCTCCTTCCCGCCTCCTCCCCTGTACTTGAATTTAATTTTCGTTTTTCTTTCACATGGGGATGTAATTGTTTATTCGTTTCATACTAGTATTATGGACATTGGATACTTGCTTTTCCACTCTTGTGATACTTTACTAAGAAGAATGTTCTTCAAATCCATCCAGGTAACAACAGAAGATGTAAAATCTCCATCTTTTTTTTTTTTTTAAAGCAAACAATCCCATTTATAAGTGGGCAAGAGACATGAACAGAACCTTCATTGAGGAAGATAGACAAATGGCCTAAAAACACACGACAAAATGCTCATCATCCCTAATCATCAGAGAAATGCAATCAAACCACCATGAGATATCGCCTAACCCCACTGAGGAGGGCCCACATCACAAGGTCCTGAAGCTGCGGACGCTGGCGTGGGGGTGCAGAGAAGTAAGCGCCTGGACACTGCTGGTGGGATTGCGAATGAGTATTCTATGGAAAGAATACGGGGACCCCTCAGAGAGTTAAGAGTAGACCTGCCCACTTGATCTCACAATCCCATTACTAGCCATCTATTAGAAGAAAAAAAAAAAACCATTTTACTATCAGGACATTTGCATTAAATTTTTCATTGCAGCTCAATTCACAATCACCAAGACATGGAATCAACCCAAGTGATTATCACCACATGAATGGATTAATAAACTGTGGTATATGTATGCCATGGAGCACTAGTTAGCCATAAAAAGAGTGATCAGTGCCTTTATAACGAGGGGTTGCAGGGACACCCTTCCCCATGTCTGCCATGTGAAGACACAAGAAGGCAGCTGTGTATGAGCCAGGGCACAAAATCCACCCAGCACCTTGAATAGAATTTCCAGCCTCTGGAACTGTGGGAAGTAAACTCCTCTTATTAATGCCAGCCAGTCCATGGTAAATATGGCTAATTGCAGATTAATCAGATGAAGGCACTATATTTGTACTTTTCTTTTCAGAAGTTACAGGTAAATATTCACAAATAACTTATAATTTGCATCAAAATGTATTGCTTTTTTTTTTTTGAGATGGGGTTTCACTCTGTTGCCCAGGATAGAGTGCTGTGGCATCATCATAGCTCACAGCAACCTCAAACTTATGGGCTCAAGAGTTTCTCCTGTCTCAGAATCCTGAGTAGCTGGGACTATAGGCACACCTCCTCCCCCCACACACACACAATGCCCAACTAATTCTTATATTTTTAGTGGAGACAGGATCTCACTCTTGCTCAGGCTGGTATTGAACTCCTAAACTAAAGTGATCCTCCCACCTCAGCCTCTCTGGGATTAGAGGTGTGGGCCACTTCACCTGGCATGCATCAAAATGTATTTTAATATTTGATATTGAAATAACATTCAGAATTGTAAGTTTCTCTCAAAATGATTCATTTCAGGAAGTGCAATTTTCAATGAGCTACTTTTAAATAGGTGGGAGAATCCCATCATCTCTGCAGTGCCTCCTGCAGAGGGAGTTTGTGGGTTACAGAGAAGTTACATCTGGGGTGTCTCTAAAGACCTGTGTCTTCATGTAATTAAAAATATGGAGACTTTTAAAGCAGTGCCTTGCCCACGATAAGTGCCTAACTGATAGTAATGACAAAATTTTAATTTAGACCCAAGGACAGAGCAGACACAGCCACCACAAACCCCGCTTGGTCTCTGCTCTGCTGTCCGTTGCTCAGGGGACTTTTAACCTGTGGGCTCTTTTTTCACCTATAAAAGAATTTTTCCTGATCTGATCCTGTGACGGAGATGGGAGGATGCTCCGGGGGACTTCTCGTGCTCACCTGGGCTCCTGTGAGTGACCCTACCGGCTAGGCTGCCGTTACTCCTCTTGTCCCCTCAGCCCATGTGACCTTTCCCTGGCCCAATTTTGTCATTCCCTTTCCCCTTCCCCACACAGGTCTGAAGACGCCTGAAGCTCTTCCACACAGAAATTCTGCACATTTTAGATCCCTCATCATAAACTGGTGGAGCTCGCTGGTACCTATTAGCACCACACACAGAGCCGTTTGTGTGGAGTGGACTGTCTGTATTCCCCGTACGTGGACATCCCTTTAAAAGAGTAAAATCTCAGCACAGTGAGTTGGCGATGGGTCCAGGGCACAGGACACCCTGTGACGCGCTTCCGAAGGTCTCTGTGTGCAGGTTCCCATTAACCTGTGCGACTCTGCTACTCAGTGCTGCATTTTAACAAATGCCATGGTATGAAATTGTAATGGGTTACGACAATAAAATCACTTCTTGAAATTGAGATAGCTTTTGCTTTGGGAATGCTAAATATTGAGAATTTTTCTTTTCTTTTTTTTTTGGAGACAAAGTTTCGCTTTGCCACCCTCGATAGAGTGCTGTGATGTCACAGCTCACAGCAACCTCAAACATTTGGGCTCAAGCCATTCTCTTGCCTCAGCCTCCTGAGTAGCTTGGACTACAGGCACCTGCCACAACACCCAGCTATTTTTTAGAGATGGAGGTCTCACTCTTGCTCAGGCTGGTCTTGAACTCATGAGCTCAAGAAATCCACCCGCCTTGGCCTCCCAGAGTGCTGAGATTATAGGCGTGAGCCATCATGCCCGGCCTAAATATTGAGACTTTGGAATTTCTATTTCCCTTAGAACACCATGCAGAAGTCAACTGTAAGATGCCAGATTGCCTGATTTCCCTTAAAAATGTAGAAAAGTAAAAGCTCTTCTTAAAACATTAAGAATAATTTGAAATTAAATAGCACCAGCATTTTATGGAAAAGTTCTTCATTAAAAATTCACTAATAAATAACACTTATTAAGCATGTACTATGTGTCTCAAACTGTAACATCCTTAAAGTTGATGGGAAGGGATGATTTTAAGCAAAATCGAAATTAAGAAATTATTTTTGTCCAAGGAAATTGCCTTGATTTTGATTTTTTTTCTAGTTATACAATCTTGTTCAAAAAACACTAAGCATATCACCCTAACACCATAGTAAAATGCACTTAAATGTGTCAAATATTTAAGTCTAGCTCGGATTGTATATTTGAGAAGGCTTCTTCTTGCTTAAGGAAGTCCCTTTATCAAGCGGGACTTTTGAGCCGTTATTAGTGGTGTGTTATTCAGCTGACAATATTTGTTCTTTTGTGCATTTATACACCAAGGGGAAATGAAAGAAAGGGTTTTTCTTAAATGTATTAATATATACATGATCTATGTGGTTATGACTTAATAAATAAATAAAATAAAATAACAACAAAGTCTCTGTCTCTTAGAGAAGGAGAATGCGTGAGGAAGCTGCGGGGACAGCACCGAGGCTCTCCGTGCCTCAGGCTCACCGAGAGCGGGCGGTGGAGAGCGACTGGCCAAGGGGATCGCTGTGAAGTCCTCCCTGTGAGCGGACGCACACAAGCTATATAACGTTAGCTATTCAATAATCCAAATGTGTTGACAGGATTTTAATGTATGTCTTAGCTTTCCTGAGCATACATACACTCTGATGTACCTGTATTGGTTAAGGAAAAATGTAAGAGCCTTTCTTTCATTCTGACTTATTGCCCATTTCATAACATGTAATTTCTGTTTGAGAAAAACATTTTAATACGGTAGATAAAGGGTTGTGTGTTTTAATAAAAATCCTACAAGCTATTAATTCATTTGTATCCTAAGGCTTTTATATTGAAATCGCAGGCTTATGGACCATTTACCTGTGACTCTTCAGCAGGCTTGCATTCAACAAACTCTTCTTAAATAGAACTACATTTGTGTTCACTCTCTTACAAGCTGTACACAAAAAATGCCATTTGTTTTGAAAACATAGTGTCGTGGCCTCCCAGTGACTAGGACAGGTGAGCTTCAGACAGAAGACAGTCACAATCACAGTGACCAACAGGAATGTCAACTACTGTGCCAACACCTGATATACCTTAATTCATTTAATTCTTGTAACAATCTCATGAAGTTATTATTATTTCCATTTTACTACTGAGAAGACTGAGGCATAGGAAGGTTATGTAATTAACCTAAGGTCATGCCGCTCGGGACCCGTTAGATTGGAAATGTGGACCTAACTACTGGTTTCAGGGGCCACGTGTGTCCCCACAGGCAGGACAGAGCCGGCAGCCTGGAGACCCAGAATTGGCTAAACATTTTTAACCTTTACAAAAACACTGTCTCCAATTCTACACTGGAAAAATTTTATCCCTTGGGGCAACAGTGTTTTATTAAAGTCAAGAGATGTGTGAGTTATAAATGCTTCACGAGGCCCCAGGCTCAAAACTAGCATGAGTTAAATAGAACTCACATGGCAGCTGCTGTGCTAACTACTGACAGTCTCACAGCTATGATGAAGTTGCAACCCTGAGCCCTGATGTACACTGTTGGCAAAATGAAGGCCACAGGAAGCCTGCAGCCCTCCCCAGAAGGGCTGGTGACCACACACGTGCTCATCTGCGGTATCTGCCCAGTGGCTTCCCCACAAAGAACATCTGACTGTGCTCCGCCCAGGAGCAGCACATGCTAGGGATGTTCTATGGTTCATAAAACCCAGCTCTGGACAGTCAATGCTCAGCATCTTCACTGTGTTCCCAGAAGATGCTCCCTATACAGGGATCTTGGACAGCTAAGGCAACTTTTCTAACAGGGTTTAATCATAGACATTTCAACTCTGATTGTTTATCCAATAAAAATTCAGTTAGTATGGAACTGATGTTGGAATTTGGGGCACTTTTTGAGAAAAGATTTTCATTTTGTACAGTTTTCAGATCATCCATCCTTCGGGAAATGTATCATTCATTATTCCACTAACAAGTTCCCTGGTTTTCTTTGGAAGAGGGAAACACAGGACTCCAAGATGCCAAATATTCCGCCACCCCCAGATGTGGTCTTGTCTACTTTATGTGGCATCCTGATGCTCTGGCATAGCCCCGAGTTCTGACGAGGGGGACGGGGATACAAGGAGTTCGGCAGTGACAGAACTGAGATTCAGAAAGTGAGTTTACGTGTGTACGCTCAGAAACGCAGGCTGGCAGCCCAGTGCAGTCCCTGGTGCCTTGGCCCCGGCCCAGCTTGATCCTGTCTCTGTGCTGGCCCTTAGCCCAGTTGGACACAAGGGCAGACTCCTCGCAGCTGAGAGACGGGCAGCTGATGGGGCAGCTGCCAGCTGGACTTCTAATGTGGTGGGGACAGGGCTATAGGGACAGCACTAGGATGTCTGAATGCCAGTACTTCCTGCCATGCCAGTATAGCCTTCTGCTTTTCATCCCTTAAAAATTTTTATTTAAGCATCTCACTGAATAAACATTCATGGACTGTGTACTACGTGTCAAGCAGGAGATGTAAACCCACGAAGTATGTGGGAGACCTTCCTTTTCTCCCTTCCCCGGCCCATGTTTCCCTCTCTCTCTCCCTACTCCCTGCCCTCTTCTCTCTCTCATCTCTCTCTCCCACCTCTTTTCCCTTTCCCTAATATTAAATAAACTTTTACCTTCATATTCAAAATAAAAAATAAACAAATATGTGTGAGAGAGGCTCAAAAAAGGATTAGAAAGATTTGTTACTACAGTGGGTTGGACAGCTCCCCCCGCCAAGTGCTCCTCCTTGAACTCCAAAATGTGACCTTACACATGTGTTGCCAGTTAAGATGAAGTCACATTGAAATAGAGTGGCCTTCCAATCCAGGACGTGTGGGGTTTTTAAAGGCTGAGATGAGACACACACACAGAGGCCCTGTGGTCCCAGAGAGGCTTCTGCAAACCCAGGGACACCCAGAGGCTGGGAAGAGGCACAGGACAGCTTCTCCCCTGGAGCCTTCAGAGGCAGCATGGCCCCGAGGACAACTTTATTTTGGATTTTTGGCCTTTAGAACTGTGAGAAAATTAATTTCTATTATCAAAACCATCTAGTTTGTGCTGTTTTTTGTTATGTTAGTCCTAGCAAATATAGTCATTATTTAAAAAAACAAAAGAGTACAGTGAAGTGAAACCCCTTTGTGGTTATGGGACTACAAGTTCTGTTCGGCTGTGCTCTGTCTGGGGTGGTGAGTAAGCACGTCCAGGAGAGAAGGCAGGCCGCAGTCAGGCACAGCTGTGCAGGGACGATGGACCAACACCAGGGAGGCAGAGAGAAGCAACTGGGACGAGGCTGAGTGGGGAAGAAAAACTGAGCTGGCACAGAAATAGAAAGGTCAGCCGGGCAGGGCAGGTGTGCACAGATCTGGGAAGGGCAACTGCTGCAGACTGTCTGCGTCCCCAGAAAAGCCATGTGTTTAAACCCCAACGTGCAAGGGGACGGGATTGGGAATAAGAAGAAGGTTAGGGGAGGTCATAAAGATGGTCCTAGTCTGATGGGATCAGTGTCTCACGAGGTTAGGGGAGGTCATAATGATGGTCCTAGTCTGGTGGGATCAGTGTCCTCACAAGGTTGGGTGAGGTCATAAAGATGGTCCTAGTCTGATGGGATCAGTGTCCTCAGAGGTTAGGTGAGGTCATAATGATGGCCCTAGTCTGATGGGATCAGTATCCTCACGAGGTTAGGTGAGGTCATAAAGATGGTCCTAGTCTGATGGGATCTGTGTCCTCAGAGGTTAGGTGAGGTCATAAAGATGGTCCTAGTGCGATGGGATCAGTGTCCTCAGAGGTTAGGTGAGGTCATAAAGATGGTCC
>CAUYQV010031580.1:0-13777 GCA_963574575.1 Galagoides demidoff | reverse complement strand
GGCTCAAGCGGCTAAGGCGCCAGCCACATACACCTAAGGTGGCGGGTTCAAATCCCCAGCCTGGGCCCACCAAACAACAATGATGGCTGCAACCAAAAAATGGCCGGGCGTTGTGGCGGGCGCCTGTGGTCCCAGCTACTTAGGAGGCGGAGGCAGGAGACTCGCTTGAGCCCCGGAGTTGGAGGTTGCTATGAGCTGTGATGCCATGGTACTCTACCCAGGGGGATAGCTTGAGGCTCTGTCTCAAAAAAAAAAAAAAAAAAAAGATTAAGACAGACCGACATAATTGGCTAAAATTTGTAACAGAAAACTCATACCTGCCTTTTCAGGGGCAGAACACCATTTCCATTCCTGACCAAATACCAACAAAGAAGACTGAGATCATCAAATTACGATCACTTATTTTTAGAGAGTGGGATTACTGATGAAAAAGGGGCTAATACTTAAATGGAAATTTAATAATTTAACATTTAAATTTAAGTTCACATAAATGTTTCAAAATCTGTTTAAAAAAAATTTAAGTTTTAACTATACTGATCAGTCTTGTTTAAATAATTAAAAATATTTCACTGAATGGAAATAGACCCCAATAGTTTTTTAGCTGTTCAGCTAGAAAACCAGTTATTTCTTTACCCAGAAATAACTAATTATTTGTTTTAAAATAAATGTCCCCCATTCTGCGTCTGGTAACAAATACTTAAAAAAACAAACAAACAAACAAAACATTATTTAAGAAACATTCTTTAAGTACAGAGCATTTAGCTATTGTTTTTCCCCCATCTGAAGTCTGCACAAAAAGGTCAACTGCTAAGTGAAAACATGAACAGGCATGAAATGGGAGGATAAATGACCATATAAGGATAAAGGCAGAACTGGAGCAATTACCTAATGTATTAAATTAATACTCACATATGACTTAAACCTTCTGGAATTGGGGTGAAATCATTATAGAAACACTAGTCAGCATTTCTTGTAAAACTCCTAGACAATCAAAGGGTTCCTCCCAACTTTCTATGCTAAAGGTTAACATGTATTTCCCTTGGAAGAGAATGAGTTTATATGTTATCATCAAATTTTTATATTTCAAAATACATGACTCAATGACATTTGAAAATATCTACATTCAGCCATGTATGCATACACCTACTTTATACCTGGAAAAATGTCCAGTAATCTGGTTCTAAGGCAGGTCTATAATGCAAACCAGAAAATCTCTCGGCATGTTTTGCTCAGTTAGCTTATCTGCATCTTTGTTCTTCCACTGATTAGAAAGACCACAAGGTTCCATGTATCTGCTGACATCTATAACTAGAATTCTTTTCCTCCAAGTTGTTGAAAGTCAAAGAAATAGCACAACTAAAATACTTTCAACAACTGTGAAGTGGTATCTAAATATTATTTTTGCATAGAGCTTATTTTCTTGGATTTAAGAATAACTCCCATTCACACAATTCTTTATAGATCACAAAACACACAATAGGTCAATCTGACTAATCAAACAGGTTAACTAAAGCAGGAAATCATAAAAAACGATGACCATTTCTGACAGTTCATTTAAAACATAAATGTGTATCATTTCACTATACTGCAATGAGACATTTTTAGGCTCAGAAGAAATAATTTGCTGGATAGTCTTCCTATTGTTTTATTATAAATTAGCGAATATAAGATAAGATTATGAGCTGGGAACTTTGACTACCACAAAAGAAATCTCTAACTTTGAAGATAATCTCCACTCCTCCTCTTCTTCATATTCAGATCTACCTACTGCTGTCACCATGTATATGATTCCTATATCACCTATAACTTCATTTTCTAACTAATAATGAATATTAATTAACTACTGTGTGTCATTTTCACTCAACATAATTTAGATACCAGTTGATAAACTATATTTTCAGTTTCTTTATCCAGTTTATTATTTTCTGTAGCACTGTCAAACTTAGTCCTTGTTTTTCTCTAAGATTTAGTAAAAATAAGATGGAATTCTCTTATATATGTAGAACTTATCTGGGAATTCTATACTACTGGTAAAAACTATTCATAATGCTGATGGACTTACACAAGATGTACAGAATCTATAATTTTGAATTTAACTTATCTCAAAACATAACTTGAAAATTTTCACCATTCCAAAATTCTGTCATCCATGTGTAGAAAAAATTAGCTGGTATAGTGGTATGTGCCTGGAGGGAGGGTGAAGCAGGAGAATCACTTGAGCCCAGGGGGCTGAGGTTGCAGTGAGCTATGACGATGTCACTGCATTCTAAGCAGGGTGACAGAGTAAGACTCTATTTCAAAACAATCAAAAAAACTCATAATTGTCCTAAGTTTCTCACAATTGAAATTTGAAGGAACAGTGAGTTCCTACCCCATTCCAGGTATTAAAAGTCATAATAGAAAAATGACATCTAAATGAAGGTGAGAGCAGTGACACAAACATGTCACTTGAGGCCAAAGTATTTCAGAAGAAACATATAAACAATGAACTAAGGATGAAGTAATTTCTGAAGGAATCAAAACCATGGGTGCTGCGGAATCAGTCAGGGGTGCTAAATGAAAAGCAAAATGGGGAGAGAAAGGGAATTCCAGGAAAAAGGAATAGCTTGATCAAAGGCACAGAAGTCTGAAAGTCCACAAGGCACTTCTGGAAAAGAAAACAACTTAAACATCATTGAAATACATAATGAATGTATGGCAAGAAGCAAAAAGGATGATAGTAGTAGATGAGACTTTCATAGAAAGATAACATACAGACAAATATTTAATAATAAAAGACCCTGTTGCCCATTATAAAGAAGATAAATTTCATTCTGCAGATAGTAGGATGTAACCAGAACTTTTAGAGAAAGGTAACAGTAAGAGAATCAGATTAGTGTTTAGGAATAACAATTCTGGCAACAATGAAATGTAAGCAGTGATAAACTAAAGGAAGACTGGATAAAAAATTGTTACTTACCAAGAAGAAGGATAATAATAGCCTTAAACATAAGAGTAGAAGCCAAAATGGACCATATTCTGGGCTATGAAGAAAGGATTCAAGGAATTTAAAAGAATTTGAATCAAACAAACTATGTTATCTGACCACAATGGGATTAAATTAAAAAGCAATAAAAGAAAGGTATTTATAAAATCCCAAAACATTAGGAAATACAATTGTAAAACAACTCTAAATAACCCATGAGTCAAAGAAAATTTAAAAATATTTTTAACTGAATAAAATTAAACACAATTTAAATAAAGTTTGTGAGAGGTAGTCAGAGCAATAATTTATACCATTAAACACCTTTCCTAGAAAAGAAAAAGGTCTCAAATCAAAAACTTCAGCTGCCACCCTAAGAAATTAAAAAGAAAAGCAAATTACCTGAAAGTAAAAGGAGGAAAATAAGAAAGTAAGAATGGAAATCAATGAGATTTAAAACAGAAAAGCAAGAGAAGAAATCAGTGAAAAGAAATGCAGGTTTTGAAAAGATCAACAAGATTGATAGACTATTCAGGGAAAAAAGAGAGCAAGTAGTTCTAGAGTTTTAGATTTATATTTAAGTCTATGACCCATTTAGAGTTCATTTTTACATATAGTGTGAGATACCGTAGATTAAAGATCACTTATCAGCATAGCTATCTAATTATTCTAGCATTGTTTACTAAAAAGACTATCCTTTTTTCACTGAATAATCTTTGTACATTTGTTAAAAAAAACAGGCTAGATGCCCGTAGCTCAGTGATTAGGGCACCAGCCACATACACCAAGGCAGGCAGGTTCAAACTCCAGGCTTGCTAAACAATGACAACTGCAACAAAAAAAATAGCCAGGCGTTGTGGCAGGTGTCTGTAGCCCCAGCTACTTGGGAGGCTGAGGCCAGAGAATCACCTAACCCCAAGAGTTTGAGGTTGCTGTGAGCTGTGACACTACAGCACTCTATTGAGGGTGACATAACGAGACTCAGTCTCAAAAAAAGAAAAAAAAAAAAAAACCAGCTGTCCATATATATGTATGAGAGTGTAAGTATGGATTCTTTATTCTGTTCTACTGATGGAATTAATAATGTTCTATTGTCTTTACTGACTCTAATATTAAACTATCATAATTACTGTAGCTTTAGGTGCCTTCAAGTTAATTAGTGTAAGTCTTCTAACTTTGTTCTTACTTTTCAAAGTTGCTTTCCCTATTCTAGGTGTTTTGCATATCAATATGAATTACAATAGTTTGTTGCTCCTATATATATATATGTGTGTGTGTGTATATGTGTGTGTGTGTATATATATATATACACACACAATTAATTTTTGTATATCAACTTTATATCCTATAATTTCCCAAAATTCATTTATCAGTTCTAGTAGCATTTGGAGATTCCTCAAAGTATACCACATTCCTGATCATTTTGTCTACTCTGTAATTTTTATCCTTTTATTAAATCCCCTTAAAATCATTTGGATATTTTCTTCTGACCTATCTTTTAGTTCACTAATTCTCCCTTTTACAACACATGGCTAAGTTAATCCTCTAATTTTAGTTACCACAATTTTTAAGATCTCACATTGCAGTTAATACTTTTATTAGTTTCTAATTCTCTGCCAAAACACTAATTTGTCTCTTTAAACATACTAGTACAGATCTGTCTGACAGTGTCAGTAGCTGAATACCCTGTGAGTCTATTTCTGGTAACTAATATTTCTCTCTTTTTTTTTTTTTTTTGTCACATTGCTTTATTTCCTTGAAAATCTGCTTAACATTGTACATTTTTTAAAAAAAGTGTATCGAAGCATTACTCTGAACCCCATAAATGCATCAGCGTACAAAGTTATGATTTAATAAAAAATAATTAACGTAAAAAAATAAAATAAAGAAAAAAATGTGGTTATTATTTGAAACTCTGGCTGGTATTACCTTCACACAAAGTAAATTTATGTTTCCTTTTAGCAATCAACTAGCCTAATGGCCACAGAAATAACAAATTGCCTAGGTTGAAATTGTTCAAGGCAAGAATTCAATCCTGGTTAAGGACTGATCCATTTCAAGTTTACAAATATACCTATAATGTATATAAACTAAAGCAGGAACCTAATTTAAGTTAAAAGAAAGGAATTTAGCCAGCTTTTGACTCCATTAAATTCACAAAATTCTGATTGCCTATTTTATTACTAAAAGTTTTCCTGAAAAGCTCTCTATAGTCTGTATGTGTGATAAACTCTACCCAGATTTCTTTCTTTTCCTTTTTTTTGAGACAGAGCCACACTTTGTCGCCCTTGGTAGAGTGCCATCGTGTCACAGCAACCTCAAAATCTTGGGCTCAAGAGATTGATCTTCTTGCCTCAGCCTCCCAAGTAGAAACGACTATAGGCGCCTGCCACAACACTCAGCTATTTTTTTAGAGATGGGGTCTCAATCTTGCTGAGGCTGGTCTCAAACTGGTGACCTCAAGAGATCCGCCTGCCTTGGTCTCCCAGAGTATCGATAAATAATTTTCAGGGAGTTATAATGTTAGTTACCTGGAAAACAAATGACAGACAGCTATACTTTTTACAAATAGCTATAATCAGTAACTATTCAATATCATTCAGGAGAGAAGTGTTTTATACACTGGTCACATTTAATCCACACTTTAAACCATTTTCCCTAACAAAAAAAAATTCAAATATAAGAGAAATGTAAGTCATCTCTACAGACATTAAATTTTATAAATGGTGGCCATATTCCGCCAATGGATGTCTTAAATGAAGATTAAACAAATTTTATAGAGTCTGAGGTATAGAACATGTTCTTGGTTCAAGGAAAGCAAGGACATATACACTGTACATATTTTTTTTCCATACAGTTTTTATATATAGGGGCTTAGGAATAATGACTAAATAATATTTATATTTATAGTGAAGCAACTCTGCATGTTCTTTTGTTAAAATTCTCCCCTGATTTTATTCTCACATCAGAGAAGAAAGTCATATCTATTTTGAAAGCTCAATATTATACATATATATATAATATATATATATACACACACATACACACAAGATTAAATAACTAAACAACTTTTGTATTTCTGACAATTTTCAATTCTATCTTATTCTAAAATAGAGTAACTTTTAAAATGCCTTCGGAATATATTTTTTCTCTACCTACTGGCATTTTCACTTAGGAAAGTGAAAATTTGTAGGAAAAGTTACAAATGGAGAAAATTACCAAGCACTTAATCTCGTTCCTGTCTTTTTGTGGGGGGGGGGTGCAGTTTTGGGGCAGGCCGGGTTTGAACCCTCCATCTCTGGTATATTGGGCCAGCACCCTACTCCTTTGAGCCACAGGCGCCACTGCTTCTGTTCATATCTTTAAAAGGATCCAACTTACTACCAAACTATCAGATCACTGACATTATTGAAAGTAACTGAATATCCATTTGGTTTGATAAAATTCATTTCAATATAGAGGTCACCCTTCTAAATTCCAAAGCTAACAACAACAACAAAGAAAGCTAAATTAAGATCATTGGAAATTAAGCTTTTCTAAGGTTAAAAACTTGCTACTTAAAAATTATTTCCTCGTATTCTTCTGGATATTCTTAGATACGATGTAGCATGTTTAAATTTTACCATGTATAAATGCAAGTTCTTAAAGTGTAACTTCAAACCACTACTCATCCAATTACATTCTTACAATCTTTTTCAAAAGATAAATAATTTTTAAAGAGTTAAAAACCTAGAAATTCTTTTATCCAATTTCATCAGCTGCTATTCATAAGTAAAATTCATTTAAATAACCCATCATATTTGCTCCTTTGACCTTCCTTGTTGTTGAGCCCCTCTTAGAGACTGTGTTGGTCTATTACCTGCTGCTATAGATAGATACCACAGCCTAGGTAATTTAAAAAGAAACAAGACTTATTTGGGTCGCAGTTCTGAAAGGGCAGAAAGTCCAAGATTAAGGGTGTGCATCTGGTGAGAGTGTTCCTGACACGTCATAACATGGAAGAGAGAGTGAAAGCAGTCAAAAGAATGCAAGTCAGAGAGAGAAAACTGGCCCAAACTCATCCTTTTATCAGAAACCCACTCCCATAATAAACCACACCTATGATAAAATCACCTCTTACAGATCTCACCTCCCAATACTATTACATTGGCAATTACATTTCAGCATGAGTTTTAGAGAGGATATTCAAACCACAGCAGAGATGTACAAGTCAATTCTGCAATACATGCCCAATGTGCAAGAACCCTCAAAGGCAGGAACACTAGGGAAATTTTATATACATTTTAAGCTCTTTCTGGAAATTTCTTTTATTCTTTGACTTTTTTCCTAATGACAACAAAAAGCAAAAATGTCTGGGTAGAACATAATTAAGAGCTTTAAATAAATTACAAATAAAACATAATAAATTATAAATACCATATAAGATTTTGGTTTTTAAAAATTCAATTATATAATCATATTTTAGGGACAAGAAATCTTAGTAAGCTTTCACGTAAACAAAAACTTAAAGAGACGACATCAGCAAAATGGTGGAACATGGGGTTTCTACCATCATCTCCCCACAGTGCATAGATTTTGACAATCACTACAGATGAGAATAACTTTGTGGGAGTCAGGGTTCTAATGGAGAAGTTCTAGCACACTTTCGTGGTAAAAAAAAAAATCCAAAAACAGACATTAAAAAAAATCTAAGCCCTTTATTAGCTGGTTCATATACCTTCTGCCACTCCCTACATCCTTTGCATTCATTCATATCTGTACCTCTGCACAAGCAGCTGTTTCTGCCTAGAAGAGTATTCCCATTTACCTTTCCTTGGCTAACTCTGTCCATCCTTCATAACCACACACAGATACTACTTCCTCTAGTCAGCCTTTCTATGCCACAATCCTGCTCTCCCTATACCCACTATCCCAAGGCCTGAGTTTAATAGCCCTTCTTAAATGCATATTTAGGCCCCAGTGTACACATATAGCATTTCGATAATTAGTCTCCCTCCTTCCTTTAGAAAAGAGAACACATTTTGTTTGTTTTCTGATCTCTAGCACCTAACACAGTACCTGATACATCATAGGGGATCAAAAAAAGTTTCGTCACTCAAATGACTCCAAAGTCATATTATTTCTACTATATCGTTTTACCTCTCTAGAGGTGTACAAGAGTTAAAGAGGCAAATTCCTAAAATAATAGTAGAAATATTCAAAACAAAACAGAATGCTACCATTTTCATTCCTTCCGTCAAACATTTATTTATCATTTATTTAGTACCTCATACAGAGCTGGTATTGGGAATACAAGGGTGAGCAACAAAATAGGGGGCTCGTCTCTCATGATACTTTGAGGCAGAGAGAGGAGATAATGATTAAATATTCAAAGCTACCAAACAATAGTGAAGTGTCTCAGCAGTTAAGAAATACATTTCAATGGCTCAGCACCTATAGTTCAGCAGCTTGGGCACCAGCCACATACACTGGAGCTGGCCGTTCGGAATCAGCCCAGGCCTGCCGAACAACAATGATGACTACAACCAAAAAGTAACTGGGCGTTGTGGTGGGCACCTGTAGTCTCAGCTACTTGGGAGGCAATTATCCCAAGATAATTGCTTAAGCCCAAGAGCTGGAGATTGCCATGAGCTGTGATGCCACAGCACTCTACCCAGGGTGATGTAGTGAGACTCTGTCTCAAAAAAAAAGAACAAAAGACGGAAGTGCGGGTGGCTCACGCCTATAATCCTATCATACTGTGAGGCTGAGGTGGGTGGATTGCTTGAGCTCAGGAGTTCAAGACCAGCCTGAGCAAGAGTGAGATGCTGCCTCTACTAAAAATAGGAAGACTAGCCAGGTGTTGTGGCAAGTGCCTATAGTCCCAGCTACTCGGGATGCTGAGGCAAAAGGATTTCTTGAGCCCAAGAGTTTGAGGTTGCTGTGAGCTGTGATGCCGTGGCATTCTACCCAGAGCAACAGAATGAGACTCTATCTCAAAAACTATATATTATGATAATACATTTCAAATAGAACATATAACAAAGACACTGTCATGTTTGGAAAGATCAGAGAGTCTGCATTAGAAGAAAGATAGGTTACTTAAAGACAGCAGTTTTCATTTTTTCTGGCTGCCACATACATAACATATCCAAAGTTATGCATTCTTTCCACAACAAGCTAAATAACACTACTAATGAGCACGAAGTCTCATAGTATTTGCCAGTTACTGCCTCTTCTTACAAAACAAGCCAAAGCAGTTTGCTATGATTTATGAAGACAAGAAAAGAGAAACCAATCTTAATTTCCTAGCTACAAATGATTATTCCAGGGATGGTTAGATGAAGCTTGTCCTAGAAAGATTCTCCAGGTTGGGTAACGTGGCAGAGATGGCTAGTTGCCCGCCCAATATCTATTTTCCCTTTTCCTCCTACTACAAGACTTTATTGTGGATGGCCATGTACCCAGCTCAAACAAACACACACTATATTTTTCTGCCTCCCTTGTAAGGTTATATATTAGCACTGGTCAGAGTCACTAGGTACACTTTCAGGAAAATGCTTTTTAAAAGAAGACTCAATTGCCTTTTTAACACTGTCCCCCTTTTTCCCTTCTTTCTGCCCAGAATGAGAACATGAAGAGAAGGGTCACATCCTATAAAGGGAGGAAAAGAAAGCCAGGCAAAGCCTGCTTGTGTCCTTGATAGCACAATTGCTCTGCCAGGCTCAAATCACCTCTCCTCAGTCTTTTTTTTTTTTTTTAAAGCAGGGAAGGAAAATACATCCTCCACCTCATTTAAGCCACTATAGTTTGGATGTCTCATTAGATGCAGTTGAATAAAGCCTCCTGGATGCTGATGGTAACTATTGGAATCAACTGAAATCTCTGTCCTTGGGGCAACAGAATAATACAGTTCACTCCACTAAACAGAGCCAAGAGTGAAAAGTTGCACCAGCCCCCGCAGCAGGGTTTCTATTGTGTCCCTAAAATAAGAAATCAGGGTTTAAAGCTGTCTAAGCAAGTCTCCTCCTTGCAACTGAACACAGCAGCAACTAAAATACTAAAATGGCATCGCTTTCTCTTCATTCACTAAAGAGTATTAGAATGTTGCTGAGTGAGAACAACATTATTTTAGGGGTACCTTTAAATATACTCTTTGTTTTCAATAAAACAGCCACAAGTTTTTGGTAGTTGAATTATCACAACCAAATTACCTGCTCCCTGACCCCCTCCAAATTTTTACACCCTTAGCTATCATGTAATTAAATAGACAAGCTCTATTTGAAATATTATAAATGCTCATTAAACTTTTATAATGAATGGGCAGAAATGGATATGCATAGTTTACTTAAATAGTGATAGGTGGAGGGAAATCAGAGAGAAGAAATAACTAGGACCACAGAATTGCCACAGAGCCAAGAATAACTAGGAGCAGTCCTATTTATATTTGGGACTTCCTCTGGTCTGATAGCTTTCCTCTGAATGTCCCTTTCATCTGTAAATTTATACACACACACACACACAAATAACTTTTGCAGATGAGTCTTCAAGCTAGTTTTAGTTCCTCTAAGAAAGCAAATTGCTTCCTATACGCTTCATGAAAACACTAGGGAATGTAATACAGGGCGTAAAGGTAAGCATAAAATACTCAGGACAGTCCAAAGGACCAGATAAATTCACTGATGGACAAAGCTAGTATCATTAAGAGAGATGTGGCAGGAAAAAAATGAGAGCTGAAATCAGAATTTGAACTGAAACTGAAACAGTGCCCAGATGACGATGACCAAAAAAAGGAAATAAACATCTTTAACGTGGTGCTTTTAAAATAAAAAGGAGTTGTAATTACAATAATAAAACATTTTTTAAAACCCATTCTCTCTCACCTTTCAAAAGTGCACAATAAAACTTAATGAGATTTAATAATTAAAATTGCACAACTAATTTTCTACACCTTGGTTCTACAAAGACGAGCAGGCAGAGAGGACAAATGCAGAAAGAAAATGAAGTTTCCTACAACTGCTCCAAATCCTTTTTTATATTACTAGGTTTTATAATGAAATCACAGCACTATTTTGGAAAACATACCCTAATAATGACAATAGTAACAACAGCTAACACTTACATAATGCTTATTACTATGTACCAAAAAGAATTTTAAGCATTTCATGTATATTAATTCGTTGGAGCCTCATAATGATTCTATTATCACCATGAGATACCATTATGAGATAGATACTATTTTTATCCCTATTAGACTAATGAATACAGACAGAAAGCCTTTAAATATCTGCTCCACGTCACAGTTACTAAGTGGAGAAGCCAAAACTAAAACTCTAGAAAACTGGTTCTAGAGTGTACAATCTTAAACCATTTTACCAAATTGAAAGGTATTACAACTTTAGTTCATTTAGAATGTTAAACCAGACAAAGATGAAATTATTTCCACCTCTCCGTCAAGGCACTGCTTCTCTCCTAGTCACCTAAATTTGAACCTGAGATAACTTCTACTCCTTCATTGTATTCTCCATATTCAATTATCTACTCAACCAAACCCTGTCAATTAAATATTCCATTTCTACTTCTATTGTCATAATCCTAGCTATTTCATAGTCAAAAACTACACCAGCTTTTCTAGAAGCTGATAGCTCAAGTCAACCTTATCAATAAAACACCTGGGTCTTTTTCTTAAGAAGCGCAATTCTCTAACATCATAGTTTTATGGAACATAATTATAGTAAAATACATTTTGTTATAAAAGTTCACTATAATAAATTTCAGTCCATCACTCGGCTTGGTATATACCAAACACAAATTGGACAATCATAACTTTAAAGTAAACTAAAATCAATCACATTTTCTATTTGAATGAAATGCAGCGTTTTTAAGATTTTAGCACCAGAAACGGAACCTGTAAGAAAGGAAAGTAGCTGAATCAAATGACTTTTAACACTTAGGGTGGGGTCCTCTTAGTAAACTACCAAAATTGTAACTTATACAGCCCTCATGGGAGTACGGTGCTTCTTTTAATCCATTTTGGTTCCAGTGAGTATCAACGAGAAATATGGAGACTTGAAAAAGACTTTGCCAAATAGGGACAGTCAAACAGAAAGAGAAGACAACAAGCTTAAAAACAATCCACAGTATACACAATAAATCATGCTACTCTCAAACCTTTCTGACCTCATACAACAGAGAGAATGTTACCTACACAGCACACCAAAGCGAATCATAAGGTCTGAGTCAGAGATGTCCTATCTCAATGTACTTGCGGCAAGGCATAGCCAAGTGCCTGAGAACTACCACAAATGTTTGCTCTTAGCATTTCCCAATTCTAATCTATTCTAAACTAGAGTGTCATCCAGCCTTGTAACACCTTAAAAGTTCCCTCATACAGATTCCTGGCTTCCTCCCTTTATTGCAGGATATGGAAAGTGCTATCTTCTACTTTCTGTTATAAAGCAGAGAAAAGAAACAATGGCTAATTCTGACCTATGTCTTAGTCCCTCCTATTTTACTTCTGTTTTTAATCTAGAAGAAATGCCTCTTCTAGCTCCCCGGTAACTAACTGTATGAATGGCTTTAGTCTTTATGTGAGCTCTTGCCTCCACAGACAAGGAAGAGCAACCTGAACCAAAGGCCCGGTGATCTGAGATTACAAAATACCACTGTTCTTGGTACTTGAAACATGCCACAGATATTAATCTAATGGGACGTAAATTATCTAAAGCCTTGCTGTGTTTTCATATCCTTGCTGAACTATAGCTCATACCCCTAAAAATGACTGCTAGCAGAATAATAAAAGCTCGTGGTTCCACTAGCAAGAGCTGGCACTAATTTCCAGTCTCCAATGTGATATTCACAAAACTAGCCAAAAATAATGTCCAAATATTTTCCAGTTGGAATTTCTCTTTGAAAGGCAGAAGACAACTCAATTAACATTTTAAAAGTATGCATCTATAGTACACTATGTCCATCATTTATAAGCTTCACATAACAATGTACTTCATATTAAAGACATTTTCCTCAGTAACTTGTTAAGATTAAATGTCTATAGTTATACTTTGCTTGGTAATACTAAAATATGCAAAATCTGTAAAGTTGTTTAACCTACCTCATTTGCTTTCCTTAGATTTTGCCTGGCAAATAGCAACAAGAAATTGGTTGCTTTGTTTATTTACAAACTAGTAAGTGACCATTCTGCCTATCACTACTTTATTATTTTGTATAGTACTTTATAGTACGTTAGGGCCCATCTCTCCCCACTAGAAATTTAAGCTCTAAGAAGACAGAGATTTTAGCTGGTTCACAATATCCATCTCAGTGTTTGGCACATAGTAACCACCAAATAAAATACTTATTAAATGATAAGCTGGTATTACATTACTGCTAAATATTCAAAATGACTACAAATGATATAGCAAATTCAGGACAATGAGTAAACTACCCCAAAAAAGTTGTTATTACCTAAGAAATTGCAAGCCAGTTCTTTAATAAATACTTCAAAAAAAATTACCAGTGACCTCTATTTAAGTTATTTGTTTCCAGACTCCACCCTTACTTTTTTTCTTATTCAGGAAACAATTCTTTACTTTAAGCAATATGAACATTACATGGTCACTCTACTCAAAGGTATCACTGTCACCAATAGGTAACAGAGTGTTCTGCGAGATGAAATTACAGACATCTAAGGCTTCTGCACACGTGCACTCTCTCCGAAGTCTTCAGCAAGAGGATTTGCTGCTGATGTTAATTTTATTTTGTTGAGGCTGTGCAGTTTGGCTTCTCTGTATCTATTGACTGCCCTTTTGAGCAAAAATGAAGGTGTTTTTATAAAGC
>CAUYQV010031574.1:0-19262 GCA_963574575.1 Galagoides demidoff | reverse complement strand
GGTTTTCGGCTGCCATGTGGCTATTTCGCCAGAATATGAGTTTTATATTATTTTTGTTAATTTTATAATGTTAAACTGTAATAATAACAAATAATTGTTGAGAAGTGATTATCTAGAACTGCTTATCAAAGTTTGCATTGTTGTCAGGCCCTGCCCTGCCCCGTCCCCTGCCCCGTCCCCCTCCACCCCCGGCCATGTTGTCCCGCTTTACAAATCTTAAAATCTGGTCACCCTATCCTGTGAGCCTCTGCAGCCACCTGGGCAGCCTGACTGACAGCTGCTCCTTGTCTCCCCTGCCTCTGCAGGCCTCACCCCTCCTTGTCCATGTCAGTTCCTTCGCTGCCACCAGCCATAAGAAGAAGCTCTATGTGATTGGGGGAGGGCCCAATGGGAAACTGGCCACCGACAAGACTCAGTGTTATGACCCTGTGACCAACAAGTGGAATTTAAAGTCGGCCATGCCAGTAGAGGCTAAGTGCATCAATGCAGTGAGTTTCCGGGACCGCATCTATGTGGTTGGTGAGTGATGGCTTCTTCTCTATCTGAGCATCTCAGAGCCTGGTCAGCACCAGCTGCAGAATTTAAAGGGTGTTGCGAAGCTGCTCCAGCCCTGGCAACTCCCCCCCACTCCCCCACCCAGAGATCCTGCCTTCTGGGGAGCCATCAATCTACTCTTTCCCTTGGCAAGATGGTGGACTTGACCTAACCAGAAGTAGAATTTTAGTGGTTAACGGGGAAGAAACCAGGAAAATGGTGGGATGCCCATGGTGCTTCCTCTTTCTCTCCAGGGGGGGCCATGAGGGCGCTGTATGCCTACAGCCCTCTGGAAGACAGCTGGTGCCTCGTGACGCAGCTCAGCCACGAGCGGGCCAGCTGCGGCATAGCACCCTGCAACAACAAGCTGTACATCACCGGCGGGCGGGACGAAAAGAACGAGGTCATCGCCACGGTGCTGTGCTGGGACCCCGAGGCCCAGAAGCTGACAGAGGAGTGTGTCCTGCCCCGGGGGGTGTCACACCACGGCAGCGTCACCATCAGGAAGTCGTACACTCATATCCGCAGGATTGTGCCGGGAGCCGTGTCTGTCTGACTGTGGGAGGGGGACTTGGAGGCCCTCCAGGGGACACTTAGCGCTCGGTCCTCACCTCTCACCCTGTCCCGTCCCACTAAAGCAGCAAGCTCACCTCACCTTGTGGGCACCTTGGAAGTCTCAGCTTTGGGACACTTGAGGCCATCCAGGAAAGTCTGTGTGACCTACCTCAGGAGGGAAGGTGGAAAGAAGAGTAATAGTTAGCAATTAGGACACACCTGCCCTATGTCAGGTTCAATGTCAGGCGCTACTGTACATTAATTCATTTAACCTTCATGAGGACCTGGTGACTGGATGTGGACTGAGGACCTAGTGACTGAGGCCAGGAAACCGAGTTTCTGCCAGGCTAAGCGTCTTGCCCCAGGCCACTCACACAGCACATAGCTAAGGCAGGACTCTAAACCCAGGTTTTCAACTCCAAAGCCAATGCCCTTTCCCTCATGCTGCCTATCTCACACCAGAAACACAAAAGCAGGAACAAAGCACCTGGCTCATTTATTTCTTCTTGTTCCAGCAAGTCTGTTAAAACATTAACTCAGCAAGGCAGGGAAATAAAAATAGTTTTGTTCCTTTTTTTTCTTTATCATTATTTTTTATTTCTTTTATATTTAAACCAGGGGTCTTTTTGGGCTCCATCTCATAGGTCTTTTCACTTGCCAGGTCTGGGGGGATGGGTTTGGGAGTGGCTGTTTATTTTGAAAGCCATGAAAGACGTGAGTTCTGCTCTCCTCCTATCGGGAGCCTATATTGTTTATGATCTCCAAATGGGCCATATTGGACTAGAATTGTCACTGCCGGACAGAATTGTACCTTCAGCACAGTCTGTTGAGCTGGCGTCCTAATGTTCAGGAGTTATATTACAATGTAGAAAGAGGTTTCAAGAGATTCCTACTGTTGTTTCGTTTTTTAAAAAGTAAACATCTTTTTTTCCTCTTTTTTTTTGACACAGTCTCACTCTGTTGCCCCAGGCTAGAGTGCTGTGGCATCAGCCTACTCACAGCCTACTCAATCTCTATGCTCAAACTCCTGATCCTCCTGCCTCAGCCTCCCAAGTAGCTGGGACTACAGGTGCTGGCCACAAAACTTCTGGCCAGTTTTTTTCTGTTTTTAGTACAGATAGGGTCTTGCTCTTACTCAGGCTGGTCTCAAACTCAGGACCTCAAGTGATCCTTCCACCTTAGCCTCCTAGAGTGGTGAGCCACCATACCTGGCCAAAAAGAAAAATTTTTTTTTTGCATTTTTTGGCTGGGGCTGGGTTTGAACCTGCCACCTCTGGCATATGGGGCCAGTGCCCCACTCCTTCAAGCCACAGGTGCCACCTCCAAAAGAAAACATTTTAACACTGCTGGTCCACTGCAGGAATGATGGACTCTTTGATATTATACTTTCTAGTTTTTAGACAGTGATTTGGACCCACATTCCAAAGACCCCATCCTCCTCAAATCTTAGTTTTTAGGATTTTTGTAAGCCCTTCTGCTTGGTTTTTGGATCAGTGTGGTTCAATTGTGACTCAAAGAACAGAGGCCTTCACTCTAAGAGGTGGAGTTTTCCCATGAGCTCACTGGAAATTCATTCTAATCCCCAAGTTGGAGAAACAGGTTAAGAGATCCTGTTTCATATGCTGTATTTAAAAAGCAACAATGATAACAACATAGTAACTGCATTACCCAATGTACTTTATCCTCATCATATGATTTCAATTCTTTTTATAGAGTTTTATTTCATGTGGCAAACTGTGCTTGTATTTCTTAGTGGTTTGGGAAGTTAAAGGTATCACAGTTGATACCAAATATAATTTTCATAAAAAGTCATAGTCATAGTTAAATCTGTTCAAAACAGATTTTAAAAAAACTTGGAAAATTACAAGGGAGATTTCTGTTTATGTCTAAAAATATAAACATATATCCATGTGTGAAAGGCTCTATGCCTTAGGGTCAGGGATGATCCTTGCTGTGAAGAGTAAGATGGGGCAAAATA
The DNA here is from genome assembly GCA_963574575.1 of Galagoides demidoff. Lineage (NCBI taxonomy): Eukaryota > Metazoa > Chordata > Mammalia > Primates > Galagidae > Galagoides > Galagoides demidoff. Next base: position 16,195 of record CAUYQV010031574.1, on the reverse strand, counting down.
AACATATTTGTGGAAATTTAGAGCACACTGGTCATGCGCACTAGTAACCTTAAATAAGTTCTCCACTGAAACAATTTAAGCTAGTTGTATTTAGCAAATATTCATGGAGTTCTTTATGTTTGTCAAGTCTTGAGGACACCGATGAATGGCCAATCTCTATGCTAGAGACAGTCAGTATGGGTAAATGGGCCACCAGTTCAATAGTCCCATTTTTCTTTTCTTCAGTTTGACTAAAAATGAGATGCACACGAAGTTATGAGGCTACATCTGAGTCTTGATTGCCTTTCAAGGAGTCTCCTTGGGAAGCTGTGCACTTAGGTCAATGAGTGGCCGTTGCTTACATTTGTCTCCTTAAGATTGTTAGAGTGAACCATTGGTTCACAATTGGAACTGTTTGTGAAGTACAGGAAAAAAGCAGTCTTATTCCAAAGACTGTTTTTAGGGAGGACATTTGAAAGAGGAAATCCACTGATAGCATCATTGGGACATACGGTGAGCCTCCCCTCAAAAACAGAGCACCCCTTGTTGGGGGTGGACGGCGGTGCTGTGCTAGGAGCAACAGGAGACTTTGAGCCCTTTGGGGTCAGCCTTATAATGGGAAATGAAGACTTAGGGTCTCTATGATAAAAACCTGATTGTAAATATGGGATCCAAGTTTTAGGACTAGTTCAAAATACCTAAATGAATACAAGGGAAGGACTCTTTGTGAATTTTACAACACCAAATATGTAGGTGAACTGTGCCAAAATCTCAGGTACCTGGCATGTAATGGCATGGGGTGGGGAGGAGATCTTCTAGATTAAGATCTAGGGTTCTCAGTTGAAACTGTCAGTCTGTAGCTTTTAGGAAAGAAAAGTTCAAATCATTTGGGGAAACTTTAGAGGTGTAGTCACCAGGGTTTAAGCTTCTAGGCCAGTGATTTTTCAACTGGTGTCCTGCAAGAGGATGTTGTGAAAAATTTTAAATATCCTTAATAAAATTGTTTTCAAAAGAAGTTCAAAGAACAGTAAATATAGTCTTTTTTTTTTACTCTTTTTTTTGATCAACATAATTTAAGCATGCCACAGAAGTTTAACTATAAATTCAAGTGTACTGTGAGATACAGAAGGTTGAAAAACACTGGTTTTAGGTACTAGTCAGGTATGGGAGTGCTCAAATCTAATTTCCATTCCAAAATAATGAAACAAGTACAAAGCAAGTTTGCAGCAGGTTTCCTGTTACAACCCATCCATCAAGAGGGGGAACGCCAAGGCAGGAAGAACCCAGAGATAAAGAACCTCAGGTCTCAGGCCAGGCATGGTGGGATGTTCTGGCACAGACTGGATGGTGAGGCAGGTCCTGTGAGTGGGCAGAGGACCTTTGGCTGGGAAGAAGAGGATAGGGCAGGAGAAGGAGTCCTAAGGATACAGTTCTGAAAAATGATATCAGGACCTAGAGTTTGTAAGCCTGACTCCAGGTCCCAAAAAAAGAATAAGAAAGAATGAGGAATAGGGCAGTTCCAAGACAAGGGAGCAGGGAAGAGTACACTTAGAAGAGATGCACGAGTTAGAGTAGGACCAGCAGCTGGGCCAGTTTTCTGTGGGACCTCTGACCTGGATGGCTGGGTATCCTACTAGAGAGAATGAGGCCCCAGAGTCTTTGATGGAAACTGTAGGTAAGGTTAGAGGAACTCACTTGCCAATGGTGGTTTGAAATAGGAAGCTAAGATCAGTAAAACACCAACAGATAAATGTTCTCTTCTTAGTTTTCATCCATTCTAGTCTCAATGGCTTCAGCAGACACAAACATGCACAAAAATTCCTTTGAACTCAGAAATGATGCTTTTAGGAAAATACAAATATCATTTTCCTATAGTTGTAAAAGCATAGCTCAGCTACTTATAAAAGTCTTTGACGTACTATTGTTAGTTATTTGCTTATCCTGCTTGATTTTTTTTTTTTTTTTGAGATGGGGCTCTCACTCCATTGCTCCAGCTAAAGTACTGTGGCATGATCAGCAAGCTGTAACCTCTAATGCCCACTTCAGCCTCCTGAGTAGCTGGGACTATAGGCATACCCCACCATGCCGGCTAATTTTTCTATTTTTTGTAGAGATAGGGTCTTGATCTTGCCCTGGCCTGTCTTGAACTCCTGGCCTCAAGTAATTATCCTGCTTTGGCCTCTCAAATAATGGTATTATAGGCATAAGCCATCACACCCAGCCTATTCTATATTATATTGAAAAGTAAAAGTACACAACAGAATTTTTAAAGTGGGTAAACATCTCAGAAATTTCTTACGTAAGTATTAATGTGGGGTTGCAAAATTGTTTTCCCCTTAATATCTGGGTGTTGTATGAGGTTCTCAGAATTGGAAGATTTAGCTTTCATTGAAATCCACATATCTCAAATTTAGTACTGAAAAACCCATTCTGACAGGTCGTATTTTCCTATTTATAGTTATAAACAGTTAATATTTGATGACCCAAGTCTTTTAAGCATTTTGGTTAATTGAGATTGTATTTTTTAAAAAAAATTTCTTATTAAATCATAAACACATAGATCATGTATACATTAATTCATTATGGGGTATAATGTGCTGATTTCATATAGAATTAGAGCATTTACATCACACTGGTTAATATATACCTCATCTCATTTACTTAATTATTGTGTTAAGACATTTATACTGTATACTTAATAGATCTGACATGTTGCATTATGCACCATAGGTGTGATCCCACCATTCACCCTCCCTCAATCTGATGTCTCCCTCTCCTTCCATCCCCCCTCCTCCCTCCTTCATCCTGGTCCATAGTTGTGATCTATTGTTCATATAGAGAGTGTGAGTGGTTATAAATTGGCTTTATAGTAGTATTGAGTACATTGGATATTTTTTCTTCCATTCTTGAGATACTTTACTAAGTAGGATATGTTCTAGCTCCATCCATGTACGTGTAAAAGAGGTAAAGTCTCCATATTTTTTAAGGCTGCATAATATTCCATGGTATACATATACCACAATTTGTTAATCCATTTATTGGTTGATGGGCACTTGGGCTTCTTCTGCAACTTGTCTATTATGAATTGAGCTGCGATGAACAATCTGGTGCAAATATCTTTGTTATAAAGTGATTTTTGGTCTTTTGGATATACACCTAGTAGAGGAATTTCAGGATCAAATGGCAGGTCTACTTTTAGATCCCTGAGTATTTTGCACAAGTCTTTCCAAAAGGGACATATTAGCTTGCACTCCCACCAGCAGTGCAGAAGTGTTCCCTTTTCTCCACATCCATGCCAACATCTGTAGTTTTGGGATTTTGTTATGTTATGTGAGCTACTCTTATTGGAGTTAGATGATATCTCAAAGTGGTTTTGATTTGCATTTCTCTGATGATTAAAGAGGACAAGCATTTTTTCATGTGTCTGTAGCCACATGCCTGTCTTCAGAGAAGCTTCTCTTCAAGTTTCTTGCCCACAATGAAATGGGATTACTTGTTCTTTTTTTTTTATTAATAAGTTTGAGTTCTCTGTGGATTCTGGTTACCAAACCTTTGTCAAAAGCATAGCCTGCAAATATCCTCTCCCATTCTGAGGGCAGTCTGCTTGCTTTACTTACTGTGTTCTTGGCTGTGCAGAAACTTTTAGTTTGATTAGATCCTAGTAATTATTTTTGGTGTTGCTTCAATTGCCCGGGGGGTCCTCCTCATAAAGTATTCTCCGAGGCCAATTTCTTCAAGTGTTTCTCCTGTACTCTTCTCAAGAATCTTTATAATCTTAAGTTTAAATCTTTTATCCAGTGAGAGTTTATCTTAATTAATGGTGAAAGGTATGGATCCAGTTTCAGTCTTCTGCAAGTTGCCAGCCAATTCTCCCAGCACCACTTGTTAAATAGGGAATATTTTCCCCAATTTATTTTTGATGGGCTTACCAAAGATCAAATGACAGTAAGTATCTGGGTTCATCTCTTGGTTCTCAATTCTGTTCCATACATCTACCTCTCTATTTTTGTGCCAATACCATGCTGTTTTGATCACTATAGATTTAAAGTATAGTTTGAAGTCAGGTAGTGTGATTCCTCCTGATTTGTTTTTATTTCTGAGTAATGTTTTGGCTATTTGAGGCTTTTTCTGGTTCCATATAAAATTAAGTACTATTTTTTCCAGATCTTTAAAGTATGATGGTGGTGCTTTGACAGGGATTGCATTAAATTTGTAAATTGCTTTGGATAATATGGACATTTTAACAATGTTGATTCTTCCCAGCCATAAGCGTGGTATGTTTTTCCATTTGTTAACATCTTCAGCTATTTCTTTTCTCAGAGTTTTATAATTCTCTTTATAGAGATCTTTCACGTCCTTTGTTAGGTAAATTCCCAGATATTTCATCTTCTTTGGCACAACTGTAAAGGAAATAGAGTCCTTGACTGTTTTTTCAGCTTGACTATTATTGGTATATATAAAAGCTACTAATTTGTGAGTATTGATTTTGTATCCTGAGATGCTACTGTATCCTTGATCACTTCTAAGAGTTGAGTCCCTGGGGTTTTCCAGGTATAAAATCATATCATCTGCAAAGAATGAAAGTTTGATCTCCTGTGACTTCATTTGTATACCCTTGATCTTCTTCTCTTGCCTGATTGCGATGGCTAAGACTTCCATTACAATGTTAAAAAGGAGTAGAGACAATGGGCAACCTTGCCTGGTTCCTGATCTGAGTGGAAATGTTTTCAATTTTACTCCATTCAATATGATATTGGCTGTGGGTTTGCTGTAGATGGCCTCTGTCAGTTTAAGAAAAGTCCCTTCTATACCTATTTTCTTAAGTGTTCTGATCATGAAAGGATGGTGGATATTGTCAAAAGCTTTTCCTGCATCTATTGAGAGAATCATATGGTCTTTGTTTTTAGTTTGTTTACGTGATGTATTATATTTATAGTTTTATGTATATTGAATCAACCTTGAGACCCTGGGATGAAACTCACTTGGTCATGGTGTATAATTTGTTTGATATGTTCCTGGATTCTGTTTGCTAGGATCTTATTGAATATTTTTGCATCTATGTTCATTTAAGATATTGGTCTATAATCTTCTTTTCTTGTTGGGTTTTTTCCTATTTGGGGGATCAGGGTGATATTTGCTTCATAGAATGTGTTGGGACATATTCTTTCTTTTTCAATGTTTTAGAAAGATTAAGTAATATAGGTACTAGTTCCTCTTTAAAGGTTTGGTAGAATTCTGATGTGAAGCCATCTGGTCCTGGACTCTTCTTTTTTGGGAGATTTTGTATAGTTAATTCTATTTCAGAACTTGATCTAGGTCTGTTTAGCATTTCCAATTCTGTCCGATTAAGTCTAGGAAGTTGGTGAGCTTCCAAGTATTGGTCAATTTCTTTCAGTTTTCATATTTCTGAGAATAAATTTTTTTGTAGTATTCATTAAGGATTCTTTGAATTTCTGAGGTGTCTGCTGTTATTTCACCTTTGTCATTTCTGATTGATGATATTAGGGACTTTAATTTTCTATTTTTGGTTAGGTTGGCCAAAGGTTAATCAATTTTTTTTGAATATTTAAAAAAACCAACTTTTGATTCATTGATCTTTTGAATAATTATTTTGTTTTTGATTTCATTTAATTCTGCTCTAATTTTAGTTATTTCTTTTCTTCTGCTGGGTTTGGGATTGGAATGTTCTTCCTTTTCCAGTTTCTTAAGATGTTCCATTAAGTTATTGACTTCCTCTCTTTCTTTTCTCTTGAGGAAGGCTTGCAATGCTATAAATTTCCCTCTTAGGACTGCCTTTGCGGTATCCCATAGATTCTGATAATTCATGTCTTCATTATTGTTTTGTTCCAAAAATTTGACAATTTCCTTCTTAATCTCATCTATGACCAAGCTATCATTTAGCTCAAGGTTGTTTAGTTTCCATGTCTTTGTATGAGTATGCAGATACTGTTATTGGTGAGTTCAACTTTCATTGCGTGAATATCCAAGAAAATACAAGGAATAAATTCTATACTTTTAAATTTGGGGAGGTTAGACTTGTGACATAAGATGTGATCAATTTTAGGGGATGTTCATGGGCTGATGAGAAGAATGTGTATTCAGTTTTGTTAGGATGAAATGTTCTGTAGATGTCTGATAAATTCAATTATTGTATGGTGAAGTTTAAGTCCAAAATTTCTTTGCTGATTTTCTTATTGGAGGATCTATGCAACACTGCCAAAAGGGTGTTAAAATCTCCAACTATTATGGTCCTGGAAGATAGTAAATTGCTCATGTCTGTTAGGGTCTCCCTTACAAATTGAGGAGCACTCTGGTTGGGTGCATAAATGTTAATAATTGACATCTCATCATGTTGAGTGTTTCCCTTAACCAACATCCTTGTCTTTCCTTACTTTTGTTGGTTTAAAGCCTAATATATGTGTAAATAAAATTGCCACTCTTGCTTTTTTCTGATTTCCATTTGCCTGGATTACAGATGTCCATCCCTTCACCCTGAGTCTATATTTATCCTTTAAGGTAAGATGAGATTCTTATATGCAGCAGATATCTGGCCTGAGTTTTTGTATCCAGTCAGCCAACCTGTGCCTCTTATGAGGACAATTTAAGCTGTTAGCATTAATTGAGAGTATTGATAAGCCTGGTAATACTTTTGGGTGTCAAGTTTCTTGAAAGTCCAGTGGACATTTTAAATCTTTTCATCACTGTGGAAATTGGGTTTTGGTCCAGAATTTCTAAGTGAGTTTACTTTGGTGGTAGAGCATTGTGCTGGTCATTATGGAGGATGGGTCCATAATCCATAATGGAATATGGATTATGAGGATATCCTGAATAGCTGGTTTGGTTATGGCAAATTTCTTCAACGTGTGTATGTCTGACCTGCCAGCCATTTGTTTATGAATGGGATCTTCTGTTGTGTCTCCTTTGTCATTCCTTGGGGAAATTGATCTACTCTGATTATTCATGTTGCCAGAGTTTTTCTGCTGATTCTGCTCCATGATTATTTTTCATCATTTGGCTAGAGAATCTGGTAAGGTGAAATTGAATTGAGGGCTCCTGGAGTTGTAATTAACTAGCCCTTTATCAAAGAATGGGGACTGGTGATTGCAGTTTTTCCCCTAGAGCTTTACAAAGGTCCCATTCAGTACTACAGCTTGAAACTCTGGGGACCTGCTTAGTGTGGTGAGGCTAGATGGCGCTGACTGGTATTCATCTAATCTCTGTCCAATCCTAGTGAATCGGTGGCTTTGGGCTGAAATCTCAGCTGTGGAGATACATAAGCAACTAAGACACCATGCCTCCCCCCCAGGTGACAACTGGAAGAGGAGAATCCTACACTCCCACTCCCTCAACAACACAACCAGGGTACAACCTTGGTGGGTCCCCAGGTGATCAGCCCAGGTCAAGAGTTCCAAACCAATTGTCCCAGTCAACACAAACACCAATCAGGTGGGAGAGTTCAAAAGGTCTTCAGCATCTAGGAAGCAGGGTTCCACTGGCAGCTCAAGTGTAACTCACTCTGGTGCTCTGTGTAGTCAGAAAGGCCCACCCAGGAAAATAGTCCGGGGGGCTGGTGCCTCCTTCCCCACCTTGCACCTCAGTCACACCCAGGCACTGGTAGCCCCACAGGGTTGTGGCCCAGTTCCCTCCAATGAGCAAATGCGCCAGGGATTTGGGCCTGCCAGAGTCAGAGGGAACTCAATGCCTCATCGGCCAAGCGACCACACTCTGCCACCAGCCAGCTGGGGAAGTTGAAGTCTGATTACCTCAGATGCTCAATGGAAACTGGGGAGTGTTCCACTTGAGCTCGTTCCAAACCAGAGGTTAACAAAGCAGCAAATGTTTTTCGCCCTCAGAGACTGTGCCTCTGCCCCTGCCACTCTGCTCCTCTGGTATCCTTGCAATACGACATCTAGCTCCCTCCAGCAGCCCACAGAATTGGGGAGGTGTCTCTCCAAATTTTGACCCTGGTGGGATAGCTCTATTAATGCTGCTGCTAGGTGGGAGATGTCTCCACTTGGGTTACCATGTCTCAGCAGTTCCCAAGCCTCCCCCTGTCATAGGGAGACCCAAGCCTCTACCCACTGCTGAGTTGCTCTTTCTCAGAGTCAACCCAGACACCTTCCCCCCTGTGCTTTTCTGCACTGTTACCAGATTTACAGTTACAGTGTAGCTGCGCTACCTCAGACCATGCAATGCCCAGTCTAAACAAAGAACCATGAACATTCTTGTCTCTGTGTTGGACTTCTAGACCTCCAGGCCAGAAGGAAGGGTGAACTGGGAGTTCAAAGTGGCAGGGAAAATATTTGTTCAACCTTCATGCCAGACAAGAGAATGCCCAGGCTCACAGTAGGGACTCTGGAGAAGGAGCTCCCAGAAACTTGCTCCAATGGGGTGAGAGAAGAGGACCTCAGTTCACCACTCACTAGTAGAGATCTCACAAGCACGCAAACAACTCTCTTGGGGGAGGGGATGGACACACGTCCTCTTTGGGGTGGGTTCTGTACTTGAAATTTGTTTCCTTGGAGTTGCAGCTTGCTTCAGCAGAGAAGACATGTAATTATCAATCTCTTCTCTCAGCTTGGCTCCCACCTTTCAGCTTTGTTGGGTTCTTTCTGGCTGTTATCTCTCTAGATGGGAGCTTCTGTTGAAAGCTGGCTTCAGTTGGCTATCATCCCCCACTCTGCTTTGCTCTTGTTGCATGTAAAAATTGGAGTTAGGGAAAATACTCAACCTGAGGTTTTAGAAGAACACAAGGCATGTTGAAACAACATGAACAAACAAACAAATAAACAATCAGACACACAAACTCACAAACAGACACACAAACAAACAATCAAAAACCAGCACACACATGCACCAAAACAAAACAAACAACTCGAATAGCCTGATGTAAAGCACTCTCAGCAATCATAAGAGAAAGGGGAGGGCTCGGTGCTCGTAGCCCAGTGGTCAGGGCACCAGCCACACACACCAGAGCTGGTGGGTTCAAAGCCAGCCCAGGGCCTGCCAAACAACAATGACAACCACAACCAAAAAACAGCTTGGTTCTGTGGCAGGCACCTGCAGCCCCAGCCACCTGGGGGCTGAGGCAAGAGAACCGCTCAGGCCAAGAGAATTAGAGTTTGCCATGAGTGGTTTGCTGACACCACAGCACTCTACCGAGGGCAACGTAGTGAGACTCTGTCAAAAAAAAAAAAGGAGGGGGGAAGCAGAGAAAAACAAACAAAAAATCATCATCATCATCATCATCATCATCATCATCTTAAAAATTGACAATAACTCCTGTAAGAAAGAAAAAAGGGGAAAAAATCAAAAGAATAATCAAAGAGAGAAAAAAGCAACAAAAATTATGTATATATACAAACATATGACTCTAATATGCCATAGGGCTCGATTTTAAGGCGGAATAGACTTCTGTTGCAATATACTTGCTGGACCCCAGGGGGTGCTGTGAGTGGTTCCCAGCCTAAATGTTCTAGGTGTTGCCCGATTACCGGCCTGGTGCCTAGACCCTGTGGAAATGCTGATTCCACCCATCTCAAAAAATCTTCACAGGCAGGTTTCCCAAATTCCCCCTGCAACAGTTCCCGTGAAGTGTGAGATGTCCTGGGCCAGTTCTGAGTGTAGGACGACTGTCTGTGGGCGAGACTCAAATAGCTGCTGCGACCCCCATTTCCCAAATTCCAAAACAATGGTCTCTTCCTATCCGGGATCTTTCCCTTCTGAGTGTCTCTGCTGCCACCTAACCCACTGGTGCGGCACCAGATGGCACCCCACTCTGGCTGCCTAATTTTGCTCGGGAGTCTACACTTCACCAATCTTTTCACACACTACCTAGTTTCCCCATGAACTGGGAACTGCAGTCCTCTGTAGTGGGGCTGGTTGCTGCCGCTGCCGCTGCCGCCTGCAGCTGTTGCAGCGGGCAGAATCTTTTCTTGGCAGTCTCTGTAGCTCTGGATTATACTCCAAGTCAATACTCCAGCAATCCGCCACCTTGCTGCACACCCCAAACCGACACTCCACACCGGAAATGATCTAGCCCACTCACTCTCACTTGTTACAGGAGAGCTGAGTTAAACGTCCTTCCTGTCTGAGATTGTATTTTTTTAAGTGTTCAAACTAAGGATGTTGTTCATAGGTTTAAAAACACCCCCGCACAAACGAAGTTTTTATTTATTCAATAAAATAAGTGTGGAATGGATAAAAATATGTAGTATATATTGACTAGGTGAATTTTTCTTTGCTGGCATAAGTGATGTCTGAATAGAAATTAACTTAGAAGGTGAACCAACATTTCACTTAGTTCAAGGGATTTTAGGTAAATTCATAGGTTAAAATTCACCAGGTTCGGTTTATAGAATGCTGAGCAGCAGATAGGGAGCAAGTGTTTACCAACCCAGCTGAATTGGATGATGCTCATCCTGCCTGGCCTCACCCCTTCTAATAGGAAGCCTATTAGAGCTGCTGTCCAACCTCCAAACTTGTCTTCTATGAAACTCCTAGGCTGAGGAGTAGTACCAGTCTGTGACCCTTTAGTAACCTGGCCTCACAGCAGGAAGTGGGTGATGGGCTCCCCATCACGCACATCACTGCCTCAGCTCTGCCTCCTGCCCCATAAGTGGAAACATTAGATTCTCACAGTAGTGCAAACTCTACTGTAAATTGTGCATACCAGGAATCTAGGTTGCTCCTTATGAGAATCTAATGCCTGATGATCTGAGGTGGAGCTGAGGACATAAGCAAAACACTTTAGGTGTCACTGTCTCTCATCACCCTGATATGGGAACATTTACCTGCAGGAAAGCAAGCTCAGGGATCCCACTGATCCTGCATTATAGTGAGCTGTATAATTATTTCACTACATATCACAGTGTAATAAACTAAAGTGCCCTTGAATCATCCTGCAATCTCCACCATCCCACCCCAATGCCTGTCCATGGCAGGGAAACTTGTCTCCTATGAAAGTGGTCCTTGGTGCCAAAAAGGTTGGGGTCCATTGCCTTAAAGCAGGCATCCTCAAACTATGGCCTGCAGGCCACATGTGGCCCACTGAGGACATTTATCCGGCCCGCCGGGTGTTTTTGCTGCCGCTGCCTGTCTGCATAGCAGCCAACTCGTCCCGGGGCCCATAGTCCGTACCTCCAACGGTCTGAGGGACAGTGAACTGGCCCTCTGTTTAAAAAGTTTGAGGACCCCTGCCTTAACGGGTTATGATCCCTGGTCTGGCCTCTTAGCCCTGCCTCCACCAATGCTCCCTGTGCTGTCCTCAAAGACCCGACTGATTTGTGCTTTTCAAGTCAGGGCTTATGTAACTTGGAATATGAGACAGAACTTTGACCACTGGAAAACTTGTTATCAGATTAGTTTGTTCTGGATTTCAAGGCAAAGTTCCTATGTATTTGAAAAGGGAAATCTGAGTCTTTAATATGATCTGGGGTTCCATGAATAATTTCAGACCATTCCCTCGGGGCGGCCCTCATGGAAGATGTTCTGCCTTAGGAGTTCTGGGGAAGCATGGCCCCAGCTCACTCAGCGGTGAGGAGTGTCCTGGAGTTGATCTTGGGCCATAGATGTGATAGTTGTGAGTCAAACAAAACTTTGATCTTTGCAGCTGAGCCTCCCAATTTCCCTGCTGTGTCTAAGTGGTAATCTCATGTCTGGGCAGCTTGGCCAGGGCTGGGCATCTGCCCAGCTTTCCTCACTTCCTCCCACTGCTCCTGCCCTCTCACAGGTGTATGGCATACCTGCCAGCCTCCTTTTTGCTGGAGAGGTAGCTCTTATGCAGAATCTCAGTTCTCTTCCCAGCCCCGTGAGTTCACACTTCATTTTCTGTTCCTGTATGTGGCCATAGTTTAAGACTCTTGGTGCTAGAACTAATCCAAGTCTGGTACCACTCAGCCCCACGCTACCCGGCATCAGTGCACCTGCCTGCCTGCCTGTCACTCTGGCTTTCCCTTCCATGTTTCTGGCATGTGGGAATTTTCCTTTTTTTCTTGAATGCTCAGATGTCTGCCTTCTTGTTGGTTCCTGCATGACAGGCTACCTTGAAACCTATGCCAGCCTGGGGCCCTAAACTGCTGTCTCCTCTGGGCTCTTCACAGAAACCCTTTTTATTCTGACTGCTGGCTACCCCAGCCCCATGGTGTCTCTGGGTTCTCATGGCTTCTGAGGTTTGAAGAAAGAGCAGTAGAAGGTATGGCTGTGAATTCTTTAGGAAGGTTGAAGCTGGGTGTAGGGAGGGGGTCACATTATGTGTGTAAGACAACTGCAAGTCCCCCCTCATGACACCAATCCTGGTTCTTTCAAGTTTGGCAGTGGAGGGAGAAGCTCCAAGTGGGGACAGAGAGTTGGATCTCATAGCCCAACTCCTGTCCATATAAAGAAAGAATCCTGCACACAACTCTGTTTAATTTCCCAAATGACATCAAAGACCAGATTGCAACAGTGAAGCGAGTCTTTAGCAATGATTTAAAGGTGATATAGAGAAATTAACACAGAAAGGAATAATACTCTGATAATGAGGATGACAAGATTCAGCTATCCCTGAGAGGCAGCATTTGTCCTTGGTGGCATGTGCGTGCAGTGCATGCGTACAAATAGCTGTTAAACAAAGCTGAGCATTAGTTAAAGTGGTGAATACACTTTGTTCAGTAACTGCTGGCAGTTGGGGAATTGCAGAGCTCTGTTCTGAGCTGTGCAGAGCTGCTGGGCCTCTCAGAGGGGAGTAGGGAGCTGGAGTGAGCAGGGCACTAGAGTCAGGGAAGTGAAACTGACAGAGCCTTGGTCAGTGCAAGTGCCATTAGGCCAGTTGTTCACCTAGCTGGAACTTACCCAGGTCAGGATTCTCTCCTCCCACAGGGAGAGGAGGCTCTTTTCTTCCTGATGTTTACTTTCAAAGAAATGGCTTTTAGGTCCTAGAGAAAGGCGCTCCTGAGCTGCAGGAGACAGGCACACACATGTCCCAAGGGGACTGAGGAAGGATTCACAATTGTAAGCCTCTTTAGTAGATGCTCTAAGAGACGGAGGTCAGGGACCTGTTGGCTGGATGTGTCGGCTGGATTCTTTTAACAGCCTTGAGCCTTGACAGTCAGCAACTCCAAAGGGGGCTGGGTCATCCCAGGGATGCAGCTGCCCACACACTGAGCTGAAGTTTAGTAAAGTCTCTTCATGCACAGCTTGAGCAGAGTGTGGTCCTGAGAGTGGCAGGGCCCCCAGTACCCCTGCCTTATGATGCAGAAACAGTTAAAGGCACAGCTGTTGGCAGTACTTTAAAAGAGAATCAACCATTTTCTACACCCCAGCAGGGGCCACAACAGCCAAATACCTAATATAAATGTTAAGTAGTAATAAATGCCGGAAGGAAAGCCAGAAGAGGGTTTACTTCGCAGGATGCTGCTTCACAGAGGATGACCAGAGATGCCCTTTCTCTTATAGAATCTACTGAAGCCAACTACAGAGAAAAATAATATGAATTCTAAAACTCCTTTGAACCCATAGGGGCGAGAGTGGTACTTTCAAACTTTTTGACCATGTATCACATCATAATTTCATACTTCCTATTCTATATTTTTTCTCAAAATGCTGTCTACAATCTACTGAATGAATTGCACCACCCACCAATGGGTCACATGTCACAACTTGACTGAAAAGCACATAGCTGGAGGGCATTGATCTGGCAGGGACAGGGCTAGGGGTGGGGGAAGGAGGTTGGCGAAACCTTAACACTTAACACAGCGCTATGTAGAAGCCGAAGAGGAAAACATGATTGCACAGAGAAATCTATGAGTCTGGCCTGGAGTTTTTTTGTATGTGTGTGGGTGAAATTCTATTCTTTCATAATACAAGTGTAGTAATAGGAGCATCTATTTAGCAGTTTCCCAGAAACATGAGATCAAGCCAGAAATAGTCAAAGGGATTAGGACAATGACAAAACTAGTCTAGGTAGGAATGCTGAAGTTTTTAGTTGTCAAAATGCATCCCAATAGAATGTCACATTCCCAGAAAGAAAATCACTGTAGAAACTTGGAAAAAAAATGATACACTAGACTTTCTTCTGAGTCCTAAATAGACATTAGTGAAGGAAGGAATGGGAGGAGTATTTGTGAAACAATGCAAGTATTTATTGGGCACTTACTGTGTGCCAGGTATGATTTTTGTCTGTCTGTGAAACAAAGTCTCTGCTGTCATGAATATTCTAGTACAAAGAGAGAGAGAGAGAATAAGTAAATACCTCATATTATGTCAACTAGAGATAAATGCTAGAAGTATTTACTTCATGTAGGCTGCTGCTTCACATAGGATGAGCAGAGATGCCCTTTCCCATAGAGACAGTGAAACAGAGATTTGAGTGAAGAAAGTGTGAGACCTGGGAATGTGTGGAGAAAGCTTGCTCCAGGCAGAGAGTACAGCCAATGCAAAGGCTCAGAGGAGGGAGCCTCAGTGTATTTAAAGAACAGTTGGGGGCAGTGCCTGTGTCTCAAAGGAGTAGGGCGCTGGCCCCATATGCCAAACCCAGCCCCGGCCAAAAACTGCAAAAAAAAGAACAGGTGGAAGGCCTGTGTGACAAGAGTGAATGAGAGCAATAGTAGAGTCTCAGCGGCTGCTGTGAGCACTTTCAGCATAATTAAAGTAAGATGATAGTGCTTCAAACTAGTTCAGAAATGCTAAACTCACAAATATAGCACACTGAATCTCGTGGCTTACAAATCCAAGTCAGCTGCACTTGGAGAAGGTGGTTAATAGCAGGGATTCTTCACCTTGAACCTGACGTTTTTGTGGACTTGATAAACTTTGTTCTCCAAAGGCTTGGTCTTTCTGTGCCTGTCCTTGGTACTCCCATCATAGCGGGCTGGGGCTGGCTCTCCAAACTGCCTAGTCACACCACTAGGGGGAGTTGGGGTCCTACGGGATATAGGTTATCTCTCCAATGCCTAATTTCTCCACTGCTCGTTCCCTGTGTGAGTGGAAATAGCAGCATGCACAGAGCCCATTGGCCCACTCATCCGTGCAGTATCCTGGTGTAATGGGAACATCGGTGGTGGTGGTGAGAGGGTGGGCAAAACCCAGAACTTTTAAACTTAATGAAGGAAGCTGAGTTAATTGTTGAAAATACCTATAGGCAGTCTCAAATAATGTGGATTGAGTCTCAAATAATGTGTCTCATCCTGAGGGTAGGGTAATCCAGACTACACCTCCTAGAGTTTGGGTGAAGATTAGATGGGACCATACATGTGAAACGCTTAGCTCGTTGCCTGCCAGTCTGTGGATGGCCTGTACGCACAGCAACTGTGGTTGTCCTTACCTGACTGAATGCCCACAGAGCAGGGGCTGCTTTGTTGCTGGTCTTTGTATCTGTAGCACCTCTCACAGAGCTGGGTACACACTGAACTCTGAGAGGAGGTTGCTACACCAGCCCCTGTAAGGAATGATGCATGGGGGTGGGCGAGCCCTGAGATGCTGCCACTCCAGTGATGACCACCATTATTGATCATCTGTAGGAAGCTTTGCACACATCAGAGGCTGAACAATAATAGGTATCAATGATAGGCTGAAAATAATAGGTATCTTTTTTGAACTGGTCAATATTTTAACAAACTGGCAACCCAGGGGCTATATTCCTGCTTAACTGGCTAGAAAAGAATAGGGAATGTTCTCTTTAGAAAAGGGCATGTGAAAAATAGACACCACATGTGCTCACCATTAAATTGTAATCAATGAACACTTATGTACACATATAGAAATAACATTTCTCAAAAATCGAGCAGGTGGGAGGGGGAGGGGGGATGGATAATTCATACCTGACAGGTATGATGGACACTATCTGGGTGATGGACACACTTTCAACTTTAACACAAATGGTACAAAAGCAATGTCTGAAACAAAAATTTGTACCCCCATAATATTCTGAAATTAAAAAGAAAGGAAAAGGCTGTGCTATCTGGTTTGCCAGTGCCGGCTGACCTGCTTGCCCCCAAAGGCATTTGAGTTTATAGGCTCTGACCTAAACTGTCTTCTTTAATCCTGCAAAGCTCTGTGAAGTACATTAATACTTACGGAATAGAAAACTGAAGCTCAGAGTTGTTGAACAATGCCCCAGAGACCAGACCGAACACAGCCTGTGCGGGGGGGGGGGGGGGGGGAAAACAGGGGAACCCTAGGCGGGGGCCCTGGCGCAAGGGGGGGGGGGGATCAAGGGTTGTGCAGGGGAAACAGTAAA